>VZRN01011460.1:1011725-1059725 GCA_013397935.1 Dasyornis broadbenti | reverse complement strand
CCTTCCGCGCCTTCCGCACCTTCCTTCCACACCTTCCTTCCACACCTTCCTTCCTTCCAGGCCTTCATTCCTTCCTTCCCCTCTGTCATCAGATTAGACAGGGAAAGGAGCAGGGATCCTAAATTTGTGGTAGGATTCAGCAGCAAATATTACTGACATATATTAACTTGATTGGGAGGAATGGAAATTTTGAGTGGAGGAGTGAGACTATTGCTGCAGGTGAAAGAAGGTTGTGTTCCCCTTTTCACCAGTCTTGGGAGAGAAAGCATTAGGATTCTTTTCCTGAATCCACACTACACTTTCACAGACACCTCAGCTTTAAAACAGTGCAAAAACAGTTTAAAAGAATTAATGATGAACATCTATCAGAAGCTTAAAAGCTGTAAGTTCTGGAGGGAAGCATAGAATGATAATAGTCAGGTACTGGTGGATGGCAACTTAGGGAAGAAAGTCTGCCTATCTTAGACAGCACACTTCTATCTCAGCTTGCTCTTTTCTTCCTTACTGTTGTGGATGGGAGGGTGCTGTAACCTTTTCCACATGTGGGGCAGGTGTCGTAAGCAAGAAATCTGGTTCTGTGTGCTGAGGTACCACCTAAAACCAGCTATTAATCGGCGTATAGTAAAGCAGAACAAGTGGACGTGTCTGTGGTCGATATCACGCCACATGTGAGAGTGTGTGAGCAGCCACTGCACTGTGACCTGAAGGCCGTGTGAGCTCCTTACAGTCTAGAGGACACTACAAGATTATCCCCTGTAAGTCACTTGTCTAGAAGATTAAAACCAGGAAGCACAAAGATCAAAAAGAATTAGGATACTGTATATTATGGACACTCTGAGCCTGGCTTTGTGTGACTACAAGAAAGGGTGGGCTCATATGGAAACATTCTTGCCATATTAGAGAGTCTGTTCAGATGGGAAGGAGCCATCTCTCTCAGCAGGAAACATTTCCCTGTCTCCTGTTACACAATTGTTTGGGAAGGTGGGGAAGCTTGGTTTTACCCTTGGGGCGCTACCTGGGATAAGATCCCACTAGTGACACACGATAGAGGTTAGGAAGCAGTGTCTGCTTGGCTTAGAGTTGCCAGGTCTTTAAATGTAGTTTTCCAGTGACTCAAGACTGACTTCAAGCATCAGAGCTGGAGTGATTGCTGAGTGGGAGCATAGCGTACATTGAAATCCCACTTGTGCCATAAGAATGTGTCTCTTTAAGATCATTAGGAGTGGGAAGAAATGTGAATGCAAACACAGACCTGAAAACAGAATACATTATCTTAACGCTATTCTGCCTAAACAAAACAGATGTAATGAGAAAGCTGGTCATCAGCCAGTGGCAAGATACCATGGTATCTTCCAGGATGAGATACACGATATTCCCAGCTGCCTGCTTACTAATTTTCCTCTGCCATCATCTCTCTGAAGCTCACTGCATGTATTTATTCTATTGCCTACAAACACACTCTGTGAAACCTCAATTACTCACTGTAATTATAAAAATAATAAAGGAAGCTGAAACAAGTTTCCCTGAAACACAGATATTTATCTCTGTCTGGTTAAGGGACTAATTAGTAACTATTCACTCTGACTTTCTGCAAATTTAATAACTTTTTTTTTTTTTTTTTTGGCAGCAGTNNNTTTTTTTTTTTTTTTTTGGCAGCACTATTAGGTTTGTTTTTTCTACTCTATTTCAAAATCTTTAGTTATGCAACTACTAGAGATGAAGAGGACTGTGGTTACCAACCTTTGTCCCCAGGATATCTGCCTTCATATTATCAAAGTGTCCTTGCTCCATTAATCATCTCAAGTAACATTTATAGCTTTCTACTTTGTGGGAAAAAAAACCAACCAAAAAAACCCCACCTGATTTTGAACTGTTTCTGTTTGAGTTATTTTAGTTTTGCTGTCAGCTTTTACAAATAAAATCAACAGAGGGTTTTTGAAAGAAAAGTAATTTCCTTGGAGAACATTATTTTAATTATCTGAGGAAAAAGTACATTTACACACAAGAAAATTAATTTATAGAGAACTTTTTTAGCAATTTTAATTTTTATTACACTATTTGTCAAAACAACAGTTACAGTGGCTGGGAAGGCAATGAAGAACACTATGAATATAGCTGCCATGGTGATAACGATGTTGTAAGCACTTAGATTCAATCTGACATGACTGGGTAGAGAAATAGCTTTTTACTTTAATCAACATAGCAAAAAGGAAGTGAAGAACTTATTGTTTTCTGATAGCTTTTGATTTAAGTAGATGTATTAAGACCTTCAGTGAAAGATAAATACTCCATCTCCTGCCAATGTGACACGTCTGTTAATAAATCAGATTGGGATGTGTCTTTTAGAAGGGAATACGTTAACCTCTTTAATGGAGATTTCATTATTGTTCCGTGGTTAATTACTGTAATTGTTTGATTTTTCCTCTGTAAGAGATACAAATTTTTGATCAGTGGAGCTTTCAGAGGCCAGGCAAAATAATGACTTGTCTGCAAAATATGCTAAGGATTTATTTCAGTAATTATTTCATTGGCTTTAAATCAAATGCTGTCGTGGCTGAGTGCATGAAATTATACTGTGCTTACCTTGAATGGCAAAATACTCATGTTTTTAAAACCAATGGCTGCAGTAAGAGATTGGGAAACTCCTGTGTGTAAAAGAGATGAACAGAAGTAGCAAGCCCCTTGCATTCTGATAAATAAAATACTGTGCCAAAATGAGGCATAAAATTTAAGATGTAGCTTTATGCTTTCACTTTGAGAAATTTTGGACCTTTCCTTGGACTGCATTCTGTCTTTGGCACTAACATCAAAGCAGTCTTCATTAGTATAATAATTCATTATATTCACAAAGTCTCTGTAAATAAAAGCTGTAGCTGTAGTTGTAAGAAGATTCTGACTCTAGAATTTCACTCCTTCGCTCAACTCCCATCCTCTACCAGAATTTAAATCAATAATTCTTTAGATTTTTTGGAGGTCTCCTTCTTTATTAAGGTTTTGAACCTCCTCGGTGCAGTAGATGGCAGCACTATTTGTTTTTTGTTTCTGCAAGGATGTGAAGTTTTTAATTCCTCTACAAACCACTATCCTTTAATGTCCATTTGTTAGTGGGAAATGGTCACTGTCCTTTGTGCTTTGATCATATTGGCATAATTATTTGGGCTGCTGTTTGTCCTTCCCAAAACCATGTTTTTTCTTACCTCAGCTTCTGTCTCTGAGGCTTTTGTATTGTTTTATTGAGTGGCTAACTTTGCTTCTGAAGGGGCAAAAAAAGCTTAATAATGATGGAACATTACCTATCTATCTTCTATCTATCCTTGTCTTTATTCATCTAACAAGTGATACATGTTGGTGTTCAAATGCTAAAAGCTCGTAAAACACATCGGAACCTCCTGATAATTTTTTTTAGGTGGTTATTGCTAATCTTCCTATTTTTTCCACATGTACAAACAGCTCTATGGAACTTTATCGCATGTTAGAGATATGCACAAAGTGGTTTAAAAACTCAGTCAGCCTTGTGGAGACAAAATTGTGAGGCAATTGTTTAACTGTCAAAGAGTCATGTGCTATTTCTTTTTAGTATTCAGCGTAGGTAGAGCTCACCCCCTGTAAACGAAGGCAAGAAGACTGGTGTCTGTAACAACCTCCTTTGAGAGCCTCTGCTTAGACCAGATTCTGCATGGGCATGTGTTCCTCTGGCTCTTCCACTTTCCCCTGCAACAGCACAGACTCTTGTGACCTTTCTAAGGGATCTAAAGCCACACTGGTGTAATAGCTTATTTCTTTAATAGGAAACTTGTGAAACTGGCTGAGAGCTATAGTTGGGAAAGACATTTTTCCTAGAACAAAAGGGTACTGAACAACAGGCATCTGTACACAGATCCAAAGGTCATGGGCTGCAAAACTAAGGATAGATTTAAGCAAGTTTTGCCATCAGCATAAAAGGCATGCAGCCCCTTGTCAGTTGTTTCTCTTGTCCTCATGGGTTGTCAATTTATCATTTCCTCATGTCTTAAAAAAGGATCTGCTTGCATTTCTTCTCCCTGTTGTTTGCTGCTGCCTGCTCAGCCTTGGGGGTGGGTACAGTTGTGTTTCAAGTATACGTAACTGCAGTTTTGGGAACTTGTCAAATCGTCTATAAAATATGCCAAAGATAATATACAAATTTATTTCAAGACAGCCGAGGACACACTGAATCTTGATCTGAATCTTCATCTGAGTCTTGAGCATGTGCACATACATTTGAAACATAAACAGCAAGAGGTGACCAGGGAATGGGGAGGAAGCAATGCTGGCTCAAGTGTGGGGACTGCCTTCCATATATTATGGCTAATTTGCTCCCATGGAAGTACATATTTGAAAGTGTATTTCAAATATCTGCTATTTACTCTCACCATTATGCTTTGTTACAGCAGTTGTCCCCTGAAGAGATGCTACTATTCCTTAAGGAAGCTAGTTTATGGGCTGTTAAATTCCACACAGTAAATCCACTGTTCTTGTTGTTTATCTTGGGTAAAAAGAAGAGTCAAAACAAAAGTATTTGAACAGTCTTGTTAGAAAGTCCCTGTGATATAAACAGAGGCCAGACTCCAATGAAAAACCAGGCAGAGATCAGTCTACACCACTAAGCACCAAAACTAATTAATTAATTCCTCTGTTTATTGTAGGGATGATTTTTCTACCTTCAGCTTCTTTTTTGCGGGATGAACCATGTTTGAGTTTCAATACAATTGTTCTCTTCCCTCTCTAGAGTATCACCAACCTGTTGTTTACCTTCTCTTTCCTTAACCTCCTCCTCAGAAATAGAAGCTGGCTGCATTCTGGCCTCTATTTCCAGTCTTCTTTTGGCCAGCTAATAATGATTTTGTCCTTTAATTTAGTGCACTATTCCTTCAAAGAGCAATTGTTTCAGCTGCAGAGACCTTCCGGTGTGTGAGTGGGGGTGTGTGTGTGTGCTGACAGCAAAGAATTCCTGGTTCTTGGGATTGTTCAGCTCCAGTGGCGAGCCTGGGATGAAATGTTTTGCAGCTTCTCCTGTAACACAGCTCAGATACTGCAATTAGCCTGGCCCACCTTGGCTTTTACGGAGGAAGGCATGAGGGAGCTCCTACCTCTGTTACAAGAACATTTTCTCCACATGGTCACAATATGTCCTTCCCACTTTTCAATGTGTTTATTACATAATCAGAGGACCTTCACTCCAGCTAGTATTATTATAATAAATTCTAGTATTGTCATTCAAGAAAATACCCTGAGATAACTAGCCTAGGAGAGCAACCTTAGATTTCCTTCTGCAACAAGTTCAAAAAAGTGGTGAATGGGTCATGACAAAAGGTGTAGAAGATTTAGCAGCAAAGAATAGGTCTAGAAAGTGTACTCTATGATTTTTGAAAAAGTGATTTTTAAAATGCAACAAGATGTCTCTATTGTTGATGGATAAAAGGGATTCTAGTAAATGCAGGCAACAACAGATATTAGAATATCCTTCAAAAGTGCAATCAGAGCGCAATTCAGGTTATTCACAGATTGCTAGGCTTGAAGCAGGTATAGTAGAATTAAATTCTGTTTTTAACAATTGCATACTGTTCTAAATTTATTTAATGACATTCTGTATTCAGTCCTTTCTCATTTCTTATTTCTTTACTATTGTGCCAACTCCTCGCAACCCATAGTATCTTGGGTGCAGGGGTGGTTGTCATTTTTCTCTTGATAGCTGTGACACTGTTTCTACTGTTGCTAGAAAGCAGTACTAAAATGAAGCAATTGGTTTCTTTGCCTTTTCTTTCTCTTAAGGCTACGTTTGCTGACAACTACTTTGCTCTGTGTCACCAATTCTGCAACTCTGGCTGCCACGCTTTGCTGCAGAGGTCTGTGCACTTGGAGAGTGTGACTTCTCCTACCCATCTACCCTCGCAGAACCTGGAGGGACTGTCACCGAGTGTGCTGCAGGTGCATCAGATTTCTATTTTATGGAAAAAGCCCCTTCTCCCCTCTGCTGTCTTAATTATTGAAGCTGTGTCCTGGGCACACAAACTCACTGACAAAGCAATCTGCATTTCAGTCTGTTGTGGAGAAGTTGGTAACTAGTCAAGTGCCCAAACCAGGCCAAGGATGCCTTTCCAGGACTTATTTAGCAAAGCTGAGCAAATATATTTGTTGGAAGACATTCACCAATGGATGAAAAAGGGTGCCTCAGCTTGAAATCAGTGTGAGTAAAACCAGTCTGAAGTAAAACCACTTTCATTTTCATATTACTTCATCTGTGACCCAAAAATACTGATATGAAAGTATCATTAGCAGAAGAGATGCATTTTTGAACTGCCAAATGCTATTTCCGACTCTTATTTTAGGTATTTGTTTCAAAACACTGCCAGTTGGTTTGGCATATTCCTTAGGGGGAAGGCTTTCTCATTAATATAGCTAGAAGGGCTGCAGGAGCAGATTTACTTAATTCAGAAGATCTTTTTCTTCCCCCTCATTTCCTATCATGTTGTCTCAGGAGAACATTTTCCAAATCCTTAAACTGAAAGACTGGGCTTCTACAAAGCTAGCTGCAGGGAATAAGACATGATTTAATAAACTTATTTCTCTTCTTTATGGGAGAAATTCTACATTACAGGCTTAGTGTATTACAGAGAGTCATCTGAGCTCATGTGCATTCGCTTGCAAAGGAAACAGAGAAAGCTGTAGGTATTCCTACTTTAGGCACCAAATTCCACCAAAGTCCTTCAGTTTATTCAGCCCTCCTTTTTCACAATGCTGCCTTTTAGTCAAACTTTCTGTTTCAAATATAAGAAGACAAATATTTGAATAGACTACTCTACAAATATTACATTAAGTAATTTTAGTCATGTAAGCAAAATTTTGCGATCATGCCTCAGTTGCTGGGACGACAACCAGCTGAGGAAAATGTACTGTAAGGTGTTTTGTTATAGGTGGATGTAAAGCATATAATGCATGAGATATTTTTGAAACTTCAGCATCTGAAATTCAAATGACTGTGCAATATGTTTTAAATTTTAAATGACCATGTTTTTTTGAAATGCCAGAAGCAACCATGCTTAATCTGACTATATTATGAGTGACCTCCAGACATGACACATTAACAGGGACCAGGACCATGACAGGGAATTTTATGATGATGATGATGATTTAAGGAAGAAACTAAGTGTTTTTGAAAGAAAAAGAAAGATAAATTAATAATTAAGCTGTAAAGCACAAACATCACCCCTGTTTACATTATGGATTCTTCAGGACCTGCTTTGAATTCCTTTCATGGGTTATGGTGTCACTTTATTTACACATATTTGAAGAAATAAGACTTCAAGGCACCTTTGATCTCTAAATCAAATGAATGCACCATTAGTTGTTATTGCAAATCAGGAGAAAAAGCTGTGTTCTGGACATCTCTGCTTCTTTCACTTATCTCAACATTTCTTGTTTTTGTCTGACTCTGAATGTTTCTTCCTTCATTTCTACTTCTCTCTTAGCTCTGCACACTTCTTTCCAGCAATGCAAGACGAATATATCCTCTCCTCCTGTTTCTTTCTCTGTTCTGCTTACTTCTGTGCTGTGCTACCCAATCTTAGAAATTGCTCTTTCCTTCCCTGCCCTTGTCTCTCCTAACCTGACCCTGACTTTGCTGGCAACATTTCCAGCTCGGGAACCCTGGGACCCCTCTGTGGGATGAGCTTTCTTGTGCCCCCAATACTCCTGAGCCACGAGACAAAACCTTCAGTAAAGACCCCTACATACCAAAAAAGGCTGAAAATTTGATTTTGCTTATTTAACAGTGTTATTTAAAAAAAATTACTCTTCTTCATCAACCCTTTTCCCTGGGCCCATTCCCAGGCTTTTAACTGCCCCTAATGCCAGCTCCTCTAATGGGAAATGCTGCCAGTCTCATCCCCTTATTAACCAGCCAGCTCTTGTTTACAAAGCTGTGCTTCTTTCCGCTGCCTGCTCACCCTGGAGTGAGCAGCTGCCTTTGATCCAAATCCCCCCTCTTCCAAAGGCTCTGCTGTGACCTGAGAGGAAGTTAAGTACAGATAAGAGCCCCGAAGCCTACTTCAGTTCCTCTCAGTTTGCCCTCTGACATGGGCTGCTCCATGCTGGGCTGAAGCAGAAGCATTTTTTTCCCCTCTTCCTATTTTTCCTTATTTCACAAACCTGCAGTTAAGGCAGGTTTAGCTGTCACATGAGTTGATATGATTATCTAAATTACTTGGCAGTGATTTAATTTCTTAAGTAAATGAAAATGTAAGACTGTGGACTGTGAGACTGAAATGGTGCATCAAGCAACTCTGTAGATCGCTCTTTAAAATTCAAGCGAAAACTCAGATGTATATTTAGAAAGATGGATAATATTAATTGATTTAGAAAGTGAATAGCTGCAGGAGTCCCTGGAGTGGGAAGGTAGTTCTGAATTGGAAGACATCTACCCAAGACTTTCAATGCCACCAAACCTTGAGACTGAATTTAAATTGTCAGGGACAATTAGCCACAAAAACCGATGTGATTGGATTTTAAAGGGGCTGAAGACATTTCTTGCTGGATTTAGAGGCTGCATTATACCTCATGGTGTTATTCTGACACCAAGATTCCCTATGGGGCTGAACGCTCTCATGGCATGATGACACAGATGCTCCCGAGAGGCTTCAGACTCCGTGAAA
This sequence comes from Dasyornis broadbenti, assembly GCA_013397935.1. Taxonomy (NCBI): domain Eukaryota; kingdom Metazoa; phylum Chordata; class Aves; order Passeriformes; family Dasyornithidae; genus Dasyornis; species Dasyornis broadbenti. The sequence continues at coordinate 1,051,056 of VZRN01011460.1, read as the reverse complement.
GTGGTTTGTAATTCCCTGACCTTGTAATCACCAGGTCAGAGTCAGGGCACTGCAGGCGCCACGGGACTCCTTTGGGGTCCGTCAGCACAATCTGTGTTTTTGTGCTGGAAGCCCTTCTGTAGAGCTAACTAGAGCTGAAATGTCAATACAAGTGTCCACCTGGGCCGTGTGCTCCACCTCCTCTATTCTTGGTTAGGTTGTCAGAGAGTAGAAGCTGCCAATGCAGTAACTCCTCTCATTCACAGGTAGTTGTTGGCTAACTCTGTCTTTATTCAGATAGTTCATACAAAGTTTAGGGGTAGCTGTTCAAGGACTGAAGCTGTAATAAATGGTAGCATAAAGGTGTTGATTAAGCAATGGAATGTGGAGTAAACAACCCATTTCATAGTCTTAATGTAAAAAACCCCAAAATTCTTGAAAGCAATGAATAATTTTAGTTACTCACTAGGCATTTGTCCTCCAGATGGGCTATCCAGAATTATTTGATAGTTAATGGTCACTCATTAGACTATGTGTCATAGTTCAATAATCTGATTATGTCTTACAGATGTAAGGGGATTTGAGGACGTAAAAAACCAGCTTTCAAGTAGACATGGAAAGTTTTTCTTAAGTGGTCACACTCAGTTCTCCAGAATTGTACCTTAAGTCATGCACTTTGAATTGGAAACTTGCAACAGCATTGTGTCTTCTGAGAAACGCTGAGAAACTCTTCAAACAAACCCATATTAAAATGCTGTTGAATGAAAAAGCACAGTGGGAAGCTCTCTGCTGAAACTACTCTGAGAGAATTAAAAAACAGACCCAACTTGGGTATAATTCTGTTTGAATAAATGTATCATTTGAAGAGTTTAGTTTTTGAAAAACTGAAATTTTGTTAAGCTAATGGGAGTCCATGATACCTACTTTTCTGAAAGTCTTGTCCAGAATCACAATTCATTGCAACGAGATTTTTCTCACATAAATAAACTCTAAACTATATTTTCTCACAAATAAACGGTGTTTGTCTTGCTAATCTGTGAACAAAATCAAACTGCAAGTTTTTCTCTCTCTGGCAAACCTACTCTTTCAGTGGAATTAATTCCCCTGGGTACTTTTATCAGATTTGTTTAAATTATTCCTGAACATGAAGTTCAGTTCAAGACAACAAAAAGAGAGGAGGAGCTTTTCTTCCTTGGTTTTGCAGTAAGTGACTGGGAAATATTTTGTTGCCACAGGCATGTGAAGTTCTGTGGACCTTTCCAAATGAAACATTGATTGTAGCATTGCCTGTGATTTTCAAGGAACTAGATGTTCCTTTCAGGCTTCTTAGCTTCTGGCAGGATCTTTTGTTCTCCCAAAGCTAAGGTACAATTCTGCCTCCCAAACATTTGAAATTTAAAGCAGGACAGATGAAGGGAAGTGCCAAAATCTGAGAAAAGTCTTCCCTCTTTCACATTAATACATCAGAAGAGAATTTCTATAGTAACTTCAGCACGATACAATGAAAGCTTCACAAATCGTGGTTTAAAGAATCTGTTCAAAAAGCAACATAGGGAAATGTCGGGAGAACATTGGTATGTGAGACAGAGAAACTTGCTTGGACAATGCACAACTAAAATGCAAGTCAAATTTACAGCCAGTTGGGAGATAATGTATGGAGATTTACCCATCTATTGGCATGCAAGAAGTGCATGCACACTGAAAAATTAAAGTAATTCTAAAAGATTTTTTATTCAGTTATATTTTGTGTTCTTCCTGGCTGTTTCTTCCCAGAAAGGAAATATTTTCAAAAGAATGCTCCATTTAATCATAATTAGTGTAAATTGAAGAAAAAAGGTTTACATATGTCTTTTGGATTTTATATAGACTCCATAACCCCCAGGCTCAGCTTGAGATCTAATATTGCAGACACAGATTTCAGCTGTACTGCAAATGCACAGAAACTGTATTTCTTACAAATTTACACAGTGAACATGGCAAATCCTGTTGTCTCTAAGACAAAAATGGAGAAAGATAAGCAGCTCTCATAATTTTCAACCTGTCTACCTTGCAGCCTTTTCCCAATATTGCTGGTTGTCTGTGTATTAGACACAGAGTATAACAGTAACAGCCATCAAGTGTCTACAGCAATTTAAAGACATACCCTTGAACCGTAATTTTGGGTGTTACTCAGGCATCATGACAGGAACAAATGCTTTGGGATGCTGATCTGAGTGTATCCACAGATGAGTCCAGGTAGGCTACAGAGAAAAGGCAGTTCATTTGTGGTAACATGAAGTGGGAACCAGTTCCAGAGAGTGCTCGAGTCATGGCAATCTGAGATTCAACATCATTAACTGCAGAAATACTTTAAGTCAAAGAAAGCAATGTGGAATAAAACCTAGCAAAATCTTGCTGCCGTGGTGTTGACTTTTTGTTTTAACAAGCTAGATGGAAAAAAAAATTCTCACTGGTCCATAATGTGCATAACCACAGCTGCTCTGTGTTTTGCAGATGAATGGTGGCTGGAGGCTGGGTAAAGCAGTGGGACAGTCTGGGAAGGACTGAGTGATGTGATGATGTTTGGGTACTGGAGGACAGATTGCTCTGCTCTCGACGGAGGACCCAGAGGGACATGATCTAAGGTGTGCCTATGGGATGGATTTTGTTTGGTGAGGTAGAAGCCCAAGTCCTTGCTGCAAAATGATGGCAGTGCAGGGGTGGAAGCTGGGCTCTGTCACCTGAGGTCTTGAGTGACCACTGACTCTTTCCCCTGTGCCTGGGGATGCTGCGAATGGAGGTTGGCACCAGCCAGTTCCTAAGACTTTTCTGTAGGGGAGGGCAGTCAGATGAGGGCTGAAGGCAGCCAGGCCCAACCACATCTGCCTCAGAACTACCCTGAGGCGCCGCTTGGCTACTGTGGTGGAAGAAAACAGTGGCTGATGGCACCACCTGAGGTCTGCCTAGCCATGACCTTTTCCACCCCTGGCTTTCACACAGCGGTGGAAAAGGTCAAGCCTGAACTGCCAGTGTCTCCATGAGAGCAGTTCTTATCAAAGGACTTTATACAGAATTTCAATGATATATTTTACTGCTGAGTTTTTGATTTTGACGAGTCTCTCTTGAATGCTCCTCATTGTGGGGTAAATGTATAGCATTTTCTTTAATGATTATTGCTCTGTGTTTAGATGTTATGAGGTTAGTATTTTATGGTATATGTCCTTTATATTTGGACAGCTCAGTGTGAACATGGAGACTTTGCTTGTGTAGAGTTACAGTAAACTTCCTTACAAGATTCAGTGACTTCTAATGTAGTGGAGGTTTCTTATCTCTCTTAACTATGTCTGCTTTAGGGAAGCAGATGGAAAATAGTGTTTTGAGGGAAAGTACATTTGGTTGATAATTCATGCATTGCAGAGTTAATAGAAGGGCTGCCTAAACCCTAGTTTCTTGTCCAATATTTTTAATAATTTTAAAGTTTGTCATTTGTGTGCACAGGGCATGGCAGTACTGTAGATGTTTTGTTTTGCCTTTTCTTTAATATTGTCTGTTTTTCTTTCCCCCGCCCAAGTCTATCAGTAATTTCTTGCTGTACAGCTTTATGTTTATTCTGCTTTTTGATGGAAATGAAAAAATTCTCATTAAAAGAAGAAGTGTGTTTATATATAAACTCCCTTCTGAACTTGCATTTTATAGATGAACCTGTTTTTTGCAATAAATACATAGGCTTGAAAAATGTTCATTTTAATATCTCTTTTGTAATTTATTTTCTGTACTTAGTTCTACAGAGGCTTTCAGGTTTATTGTCTGTTATAACTATCTGTAAGCCCAAGTTCACTTGAATACGTATGGTCTGTCCATATTCCATAATCTTGAAATTCTCTTAATACTTCTCTCTGGCACAGCTGAGTGACTTCCCTGAATTGAGGTTAATTCCTCGCCATATACTCTGGACTGCTTCAGGATTTGCTGCTGAAAACTGTTCTGCCTTAAAGTTTTGTGAGTTCTGTGTATTATTTTTGCAGGAACCATTCAAAATTTTCTCACATGAATGTGAAAATTACAACTTGCCTTGTAGCATCCTTCCAGTCTGGCTAGCTACTTCCTTACCCAGGTGGCTGACTTCCTTGGAGATGTTTGAATTTTGTCTCTGGTATTATGTTTTTTGAATTCTTTGTTGTAACATATCATGGTTGAATCAAAGCGCTCTTACTGTCTGTGGAGCTTATTATTTTATTGAAGAGAACTGGCACTGACAAGATCAACAATTCCCTTTGATAGTCCAGACCTGGCTTAGAGGTTTTAAAAATCAAAACCTGTATTCGCTGGCACGACAACTTTATATTGGAAACAACTCTTCAGTGACTGAAATAATTTCTAAACCAAAATATCCTCTTCTTTTGGACTGGCACTACAAAAGTTGTTTTTGAAACTAATAGATATCACTAATTGCATGATTTTAAAGAGACTTGATGTTAAAAGAGTCTTGAGTTATCTTTTTCAGCAAAATTACCTGTCCATGTTTTCTACTTAACCATAGACTTTTATTCAAATGTGCCTTTTAGAAACAAATGTTCACTTCATTGCAATTTAAACAACAGAATTTTAAAGTAGTATACACTTTGAATTGAAATTATTGATACAAAATGAGTTGGCTCATCTCTGAGGTAATGTGACATGATGCAGATTTAGTTTGAGTTTTTCTGAAATGACAGAAGATAATTAAGACAGTTTTTTTTTTTCCTTGCATGAAACATATCAGCAGAATTAGCTTCATTTGGAGATCTTGTTGACAAAGATTTGTATGCTTACGTAGTTTTTATTCATTCTTTGGTACTCCTCTGCAAAATCACAGGCAGTATACTACAAGCATAGTATTACTTTGGGCATAATTGTTGATATTTTTAACTCTGCACGCTGATGTTGCACAGCACCCCATAAGTGCCTCTATAATCTTCATTTTTTATGAAGTGCTTACCAGCTCCAGTTTGACCTGGAACAGTAGAACATCTTCTTAAATGTACTTCGCAATTCTGGGCTTCGGAATGCAAAAATCATAGGGTTGATGATGGCATTGCACATTATGAGTGTTCCATTCACATGGAAAATGGACATGTAGCAGGCACAGTAAGGGTTATGTGGGCAAAACCTTGCTAAGAGGATGTGAAGAACAAATGGCGCCCAACAGCAAAGGAAAACTCCAAGAAAAATAGTCAGTGTAATCGCTCCTTTTGTGTTAGTTCTGTGATGGACTGTGCTGGTGGGCAGTGAGGAGATCTTTTTGGCATGAGATCGAGCCAGGAGGAACATGTGGACATAGAGGCACAGTATGAAAAACATCATCAAAGGGAACAGGATAGTGAAGGGAATGATGGTTGCTGCTTCGTAGGAGAAGAGGGCGATGGCAATGCTGCTGCCGGCACAGAATGTCCAAATGATTGCCAGGATAACTGAGGCCCTTCTCAGTGTCATGATATTGTGGTACCGCAAAGCATAGAAGATAGTGATGTATCGATCTGCTGCAATAGCTAGCAAGCTGAAAATAGACCCCAGCAAAGACAGAATGAACATGGAATCCATGGCATCATCCAGTTTTTTCTCAAAGTCTCCTTGACGTGTCAGGTATCCCATTTTGCACAAGATAATAAAGATGTTCTCCAGAGTTTTGTACAAGCTGCCTAACATGTCTGAAATGGCTAGACTGCAAATGAAGAAGTACATGGGCAAGTGCAAATTCTTATTTCTAACAACAGCAACAAGGATAAGCAGATTTTCCAGTATCCCAGCAGCAGCAACAGTGAAAAAAACTTCCTCTGGCACCACAACTTGGGTGCAGTCAGTGATATTTAATGAAAAATCACTTATATTTTCGAGGGACGGAATGCTTGTCTGCCCTGGGTGTTTGATAAAGTTGAAAGGTCTCTCAGTGCTCATTCTTCTAGTCTTAGAAAGATTCTGACTTGCTTCTTTTTCAGGTTTGGCTTTATTCTGAAGCTGACCTGTCAATCAGACCATTCTTTTTATTATGGCTTTCTCCTTCATCTGGTGCAGTTTTAAGACTTAACTGAAATCTTTGGAATTTCTCCTACAATAAAATATTTAGAAACATAAGTATCAAGAAGAAATTGACCACACAGATAAGATAAAAATAGACATTTGAAGTATCACCTATTGCAATGGAAAGCACAGGTATAATCACCAAAGAGAGACACAATTGTGTTGGATGAAATAAGAGTTGTTCAAGGCTTCAGTGAGCCTTAGAGAAAATCAAAGTGTAAATTCTCTTTTAGCTTCAAAGTGATTTTAAAAAATATGTGTACTTTTCTTTACCAGTGGGTGTCTCACATTTACTGAAGCAGTTCTGACAGACTTCAAGAGTTTGGCAGTCTTTACTGGCCCAGATGTTTGCTTTGAGAAAGCCTGGCATATCTCACAAGGTTTTCAGTATTATTAGACACAAATAAGACTAATGCCAAGATAAACTCTTGTCTAGAACATTAACATGTTTACCTACACACTGTTGATGGTGTAATGAAATGTCCTCAATTTAGATGTGAACATTTGTAAATATTGATGGTTTTAGAGGCATTTTAGATACTAATCTTTTGATTTAATGAACATGTTTCTAAGATCCAAAGTACAACCTTTTCTTGTATGTATTTTACAACTAAGAACCCAAATGTTTATTTCAGCATCAAGATGTTTTCCTTTCTCTGTAATGATCGTGATCTAAATGACATCAAAGCATATAGAAATCTCTCCAAAGGAACAGACTTTTTACTCTTTTCATTTATGCATAAATTGATATGATATTAATTTTGCTTGGATATGACCCATAAATGATAAGACAGGCTTTTTCTTGTCATTTTTATAGCCATTCTTGGGAAACATAGATGCAGTTTTGTTATTTAGAAAGTCCCCTTTTTAAAATACATGTTTTCACCGAAAGGGTTGTCAAGCACTGGAATAGGCTGTCTAGAGAAGTGGTTGTGTCACCATCCCATGAGGTATTTAAATGATGTGCGGATGTGACGCTTAGGGACATGGTTTGGTGGTAGACTTAGCAGTGCTGGGTTAATGAGTTTGTAATTTTGTGGTTCTCTCAAACCAGCTTTCTTTGACACTTCCATGTCAATGAGTCTTGAAATTCATTTGGACATTTGTTCATAATCAGAGTTTCTGAATACTATAACACACTGTTACTGTTTCAAAAGGAGAAGTGAGAAGTTTAATTTATTTTGTATACAAATAAGACTTGGAGCACCAGCCATCACAAATTCAATGAAACAAGCTCACTAGAAAGAAAGCATTCAGGAGAGTACCCATACGTCTCTGAAAACACAGGCTGTGCAGTGGACAAAATGAACTGTATTGCACTGAAGCATGTGTGGACATTCCCAAAGACAATTAGGTCAACATCTGTCAGTATGTGAAGGAAGGAGTTACTAACAAGAATAAGAAACTTGACAGTCTTTGTAAAGATATATTTTTCCTCTTCTCACCTGGAGCTACTGTCACAGTTATTTTATGATTCCTAGTCTAGCACTCTGTTAACATTTTCATCCTTTATAGGAAGTCAGCACAGACACTTCAGACAAAACTACATTTTAATAAGATTTAAACGGGAGAATCAGCTCGCAAACGTTTGCTGTTATTTTCTCGGAACTGTTTTTGAAGAATGCTTCTTAGCTGATGTAGTCATATTGCTGAAATAATCTACCTGAAAGACATGAAGTTTCCTTCACTGAAAACATATAATATTATGAATGGCATGATATAGTGCATCTGCTCTTATATGCTGCTTACAGTAATTTTGTATTAAGTTTGGTAAGAGCAGAGAACTTATAAGGGCTTTAGTGCATTTTCAGTAAACTGAATAACCAGTACTATTGACTTTGGCATATGGTCTTGGTTTCACCCTCATTCGGGCAGAGGCATCTTACAATAATTGGATCTTAACAGCGTCCTAAAAGCTAATGGCAAAAGCACATACCTTGGAGCTTGGATGCATATTTCTACCATCTACAGAAGTTAGAACCATGGTCATTTCACACAAGTAGAAAAGGTGAAAAAAAGTTGACACCCCTGTGTTTGTACTACCAGAGACAGTTTGGATGCAACAGATTTCCTCTCCGCTGGCAGTACCTTACCAGTTTGCTTCATCATTGTGCTGTTCAGACAAAGGGTTCATGCCACTCACCCTCTGAAATACCTCAGATTTATCTTTTGCGGGTACCTGCAAAGTCAACCTTTCCCAGCTAATGTTTGCATTTCAGAACTATTAAAAATTGAACACAACAATTAAAAAAGAATAAAAAACCCATATAGGATGATAATGGTTTTCCTGCAAATAGATGAATTATTTAGATTTTAACTTTCTTGAGGTCATTCATGGTCTAAGAATAAGTCTGCCTGACTGCAGCAAGAAATGTAAAACCATCAAAAACCAATAAATGGCAATGAAAGACTCTTACAGTCTGAAACACGTTTGCAAATGTAGCTGTATAACAAAAACTGGAAAAATTTCAACTCATTTTTGTTTAAATTAGGTCCTGGATGGAGAAATCAACAGCTCACTAATACTGGATATTCAGAAACATTATTTATCTATCAGGAGGCAGTCTCCTGAGCTGGTATAATGGGCAATGAGCTGATAGCAATAGTGAAGTTACTAAAAATGCATATATTTGTAGTACTGTCATCACTTTCTATTTGATTCATAGTTATCTAAAGGACGACGAAGCAGCAAATTGGGAGAATGGAACCAGGACCAGAAACTGTACTGAAAATATAATAGAAACTTAGGAAACAAATCAAAATCAGATCACATGACAATTGTAATCACCATGATTGTGGTGTGGCTCCTTATAACATTCCTGTCACTTGGAAAGTGTGTTTGCACTGGTTTATACTGCACGGCTAAAAGCCAGCTCCGGTACTTGAGCTTGTGGCAAGGTTGAGAATACCCTTGTGGATGCTGGGAACTCCCGGTATTCCAGAGGATTAGCCCCGGGAACAAAGCATAACTCTCTCCTGCGTGCCCTGTGCCTACTGATAACTAAAATACAAATTTCTCTGCAGTAGAAATGCAATGACTTAGCATCTGAAAAGTCTGGGAATAATAGATCTGCTCTTGTCTTTTTTTTTTTTTTTTTAATTGGATAAAAACTTAATTCATTCAATAAATAAACTACACATTTCCCTCGATCTCAAAATACTAAGTAAACTGATCAGGTCAGCTGCAATAACAATAAAAGTAATTTCAGCTGTGAACTATAATGATAAGATATGGTTAAAAATTTATACACCTTAAATACTGTATAATTTCCCAGGGTTTTTTTTGCATCTATTATTGTTTTAATACCAAACCATACTTCCCTTTATCATAAAGACCCCAAGATATACTTACTCTCTAAACAGCTGTCAGTAAATAAAATCTGAAAGGGCACTGAGTAGTCTCTTCAGCTTTAGGACTGCACAAAACAGCTGTGATAATGAGCCAATTATGTAGAGGAAACGATTTCTTTCCAGAACCATGAAATGTATGAAAGTATCTAAATTTTCTGAAAAGTGTAATTTATTAGGAATGGAACAGAATAAGTGGTTTGTGTATTAGGCTCAGTATATACAGTATTTTTCACAACCCACGCAGTATATACAGAGGTGCTTATTTGTCACCAGAAATGCTATAACCTTTCCTCAATCCCCAAAAGTCTCCAGTGTCACTTGCTTCTAATGTCATTATCTCTAGCTAGCTCCAAAGCTTTATCATTGGGACACCTGATAATGCATTCAGTTTGGATCCCTGTCTAAAACTTTGTCCAAGTTGAACATGAATTCCTTGCTGAGGTGGTGGGACAAGCTGTGTGTTACTGGTTATGCTGCCTGGTGCTGCTTAGAATGACCTTCTTTGTCTGAAAATGCCAGACAAAGTCCCGTGGATGGGAGCGATGTTTTTTTTCAGTCACTTGCATTCAAGCTCTTACAGTTTTGCATCAAGATACATTTGACAAAAAGCTATGGACAATTGCCTTTTCCCCTGTTTCTAGCTTTTCCAAGTGTATCAAGAATTTACGAGGGAAACAAGCCACTCAAAAACATGGATGTGGAGGCTTAGTTTTTAAAACTATAAAACAAGAAAAATTCCAGCCCCCCATTTTTTTTTTTTACCTTTTTTTTTTTTTTTTCTTTAGTAGATAGGCAATGGTTCTCATGGGGACAAAGGGGACTGGACCTGTTGTAAGCAGGCGACTTATGAGGACAGGATGATCCCTATATGTGCTAGTGTGCTAATGGACACTTCATTTTGTCTACCAGATTGGCTTAATGCTGATCAAGTAAGTAAGTGAAAATTGAGCCTGATTCTGCCTTGCCCTGCACATTGTATGGTTCCTTACCGTTGTTAAAAGTAACTATGTCAAAGGAATTACTCTAAAATATACAGACTCTTGAGGGCCCTGGCAGCTTCTCTACTTCCTGTAGCTTTTCTGTCTTTCCCAAAGTCCTTAAAATAGCTCACTCATGTCTAGGTTGACTGTGTTTAAGGTACCTCGGCATGGCCTGTACACAAAACCCCAAACAGAAAACTGCCTGCTTGAGGAACAGCGGCAGATCGTAAGTGAAACCTCCTCAGCTGTAATTGTTAAACTCTTGAAATAGTTTCCTCAGATGACCTTGATTTTAAATCTCTCATCATTTATTAAGCAGACCCAAATGGTGAAGGAAGCATCCAAGAAAGTTGCTAAAATTTAGTGGCAGCACAGTTCTTTGATAATGTCTAAGTGTTGTTCCTTTATTTGGGAATCCTCTTGAAAGCATTAGTATTTCCCATCAGTAACTGAGATGGTGAAAAGGTACACATTTGATAACTTTCTTTCATAAAAAACTGAGACAGTCTATATTTTAAGACAGGCACTTTATGTTAAAAACTTTGTTGAGCAGACATTGAACAAAACAGTTCAGGAACAGAAATATCTCTTTCCAGGGAAGGTCTTTCAGAAACACAAGTTTCCCCTGCTTACTGCTGGGGGTACAACTAGGAAAAAAATACCATGTGGTCACATTTCATTGTTCAGTTGCTAAAACCTGTATCTTCTCATCAAAGTAAACATATTTCATATGAAAAACTAATTTAATACACAATACAGTAATTGTGTCTTTGATATAACCCTCCTCCTTCTGAGTTTTGTTCTTTTTTCTCTTTTAATATTCCAGTGTAGGTAAAACAATATCAAGTAAGGGTATGTGACAATAGTGAGGAAAAATTAAGATACTGCAATACCTGGACTTTCATCACATAATTTTTTTCAATTTTAATAACAACTGCAATTAGTATCCATGCTGTATTAGATAATTTATTCTTTTGCTTTGATCTCCCTCTAGTGTTCAGGAAAATAGTATTAGACAGGTATTAATGACTGATTACTGCTATTCTGACTCCTCACATGTCTGGACATTATATAACATTGTGTTTCCTAATCTCGAGTTCACGATCCGTCATCAGACCTACATTAATGGTTTTTGTATAAGGATGTTCCCTGCCATGGATCTTGGTGATTTACTGCACCAGAATAATGAGTATATGTCCCATATGATTTCAATGTTACTACTTTCTTAGAAATAACTTTTCGCTGATAGAGATGGCACTTTTTGAAGAAAAGAGCAAGGAAACAAGAAAGGGCAGTGTATATGTATACAAGCTAAATACAGAAAACAATTATTGTTGTATCTAAAGCTGTTCATATACCAATTGGGCTAATTACTAGCAAAATTTCACTCACATAATTACAACTGTGACTTCCTTATGAAAAGCATTCCTAGAGCAAAATTAAATTGCAAATCATATTTGCTGAAATATTAAACGTAAGATATATATGTTTATGTTGGAGAGAATTTTTTTTTCCTGACTTTGAAAACGGCATAAAAGCATTTTCTGATGAAATCATAAACTGAACTGACTGGAGGTCTTGCAAAGATTACAACTGAAAAACATTTGAAAGTTTGGTTTACTTCTTATAGATACATGTTTTCTTTTCCCATTAAGATCAGTACCAAAGTAACACAATTATGTGTTTGTATTATCAATAAGGAAATATCAGGAAAGATTTTCTTATTTGTATTTAAAGTTAGGTGTATTGAATATGCCATAATTTTGTTGCCCCCCCCCCCCAAAAAAAAAAAAAAAAAAAAGAACCCCAAAAAACCCAATAAAGCATCTTAGCTGTGCAGAAACTAACTGGCCAGGACTACTTCTCTCTCTACGATGTGAGTGTATCTTCATTTAAAACATGCATAGCCCTGGGTATTTCAACAAAGATACTGAAAGCAAGAAAAGTAAAAATGATTAAAGGAAGATAGAATGAGTTCTCGATATACTTACAAATAAATCTTTGCAGTAGCAGAGAGGAAAAAGAATTATTCAGGATGTTTATGAATGAAATGGCAAGACCCATTAAAATGGCAGAGAGAAAAAGAAATTAAAGCTGAAAACCCAGGAAACATTTTCTAATTGATTAACTCCTAGTGGCAGTATAATTTTTCACACACAATTTCTGAGACTGTAAACTATGCTGTTATCTGAAGTACCTGAAATTTTAAAAATTTGCATAAAGTTGGAGGTTGTATAAAGACTCTTGTCACATTTTGACACAGAATGTTTTCAAAGTCTTTAGTGAAATAATCCTCTTCATATCAAGTGTGTAGACAATTTATTGAAAGTGAGCAACCTATAGAGATTAAAACTGGCACCTGTAGAAAAATGAGGAATGTAAATGCATTAATGCACTACTGACTGCTGTTTTGCATCCTTATCCAGTACTTGCACTTTGGAGAAGCCTTCCCACTGGCTCAGACAGCACACTGTGCCCCGGAGAGGGGACACTTCTGCAAGTCATTTGATACACAGCTATCAGGGAACGGAGTGAAATGCAGTGAAGGTTTCCCCTGTCTTTGCTGTTGGGCAGTATATGTGATCATGAGGATTGCTTTTTGTCTGAAACATGGAGCCTCAATCTCTGCAAAGCCTCTGTCACTTTGTGAAGCTGACATACATTAAGAAATGTAGCTATTGTGATACACTAAGAAGGAAAATTATTAGTTTATTGCAATTTTTAACAACATAATCTACCTAAGGAGGAAAAACAAACCCAAAACCAAACCAAACTTACTGTGCCTGATAAAGGTAATTGCTTTGTAAGTGATGTACTTATATCCTTTGGTCACATCCTTCACCCTCAGATCAGTTTCAAGCCATTGGAGTGACATTGATCACAAGCGACAGTGATCAATGCCTACTAAATATATTTCTTTATTAAGATTGAAGTGGAAAGATTCATGTTTCTTTGAAACACTAGTTATTGTGCCCCAGACTTTGTAGTTGGCTTTTATTACACTATTCTTTCCTATTTGTTTCCAGAATAAATTAATTTTAAGCCTATATATAGCTGTAACTTTCTACAAAGAATGAAAAATTATATTGGAGTTGAACACAGAGGAAATAGTTCTTTGGGATCATTGTAAAATCAATCAAGAGGCCTTCAAGTGACATTTCTGGAGGCCAGTGCTCTGTTCTTACACTTTCCAGTAAATCATAGTTTGCCAGTGATAATGCCACCTCAGAAATGTTATCAACAAACATCAAGGAAATCTCCTTTACAGAAAAGCATTAACCATTTCTTGAAAAAGAAGTCCTGTGTTTCTGCTCTAAAGAAAGAAGGACTCCTAGGTACTGTTTTAGGAGCACCCATCTTTTTCTCTGGCTGTGTTCACTCCAGTATTTGCAAACAAAATAATAGTCAAAAGTAGATTGTACCATTAGAATAATACTTAATATTTTTAAATAACAGAAAACACCAGTGTGGATTTATACCATGTAGCCTACTGTTTCAGTGCATTATCTCATGGTATGTATTAGGTATGTCTTATTGGAAAAAAAATGCATCTAAGAAACAGCATCTTCTTTCCTGAGAGCTCCTTAACAATGCCATTGTTCTTTTTGTCTTGCCACTGAACAAATATATTTACATCTATTTATGTTAAAAAGTAAAAATAGTAAAAAGATGATGATTGACAAGTAAATTCAATAGACGGTTATTTTCTCTGGGAAGACAGCAAAATGGGGGCAGAGTGCAAAAAATACCTCTTATAGCTTTGTCTTTTCAGAGCCATCTTCATTCCATATGCGTGGGAGGGAGAATGAATATGAAAACAAGTGTGGAAGGACTCGAATCTAAATTCTCCAAGCCTGTAAAAATCTGCTTGCATTTGGAGTGGTGGCCACATAGAGCTTTATTCTGGTTATGTGTTGGCATTTAGTGCCACCATGGCTTCTGCTATAGGTAGAAGCAAACACAATATCATTGCAAAAGGTGTGCTGTCATCCAAAGCTACCTCAGGAGAGGTGTGGGAGGTTTACGAAGATACTTCAAATTAGGCCATTTTAGCTTGTCTTTTCCACGCATTAGCATGTGGAACCCCTATGGAAACGATGCTGTGGCAGAACAGGTATTTCCACTTCTGTACAGGTGGCACGGAATTGCGTGTGTATATGGGCTTGTGTGTGCATGTGATGAAATTTGGCTTCTGCTTCTGGTATGAAATAATTAACAGCGAAAGTCAAGGGATAAATAATCAGTTCAGGTAACTGCAACAGCATGTGTTAAATAGAGACATTTACTCTGCTCCAGTTTGTGGTTATCTACTTCAAGCAAGAGGCTGCTGCCTTCCTCTGCTGTGTGCTGCAGACTGACACAGGATCTGCTATCTAACAGTATTGGCAATCAGAGTGCACCACACCACCCAGTCATCTGAGAAATCGGTAACTGTCAGGTAGATTGGTGGAATTATTCAATATTTGCACTTGAGCAAGTGAAAACAGAATTTGGTCTCCCTGAGCAGAGTGAATACAACAAAACTGTACCTGGCAGGGGTAGCTCTCCTTAGATAATTCCCAGCCCAGATCCAGAAGAAGACTCATTGATGAACAGCTAGAAAGTCACTGAGGAATGTGTGGCCTCTGGCTGATGCAGTGAAAAAAACCAATGAAGCAGGCAAAAGTATACAAAAGATAAGAAATATTTCAGTAGAAGTTTTCCTACTATAAAAGTTAACTTCTTCAGTTGGTAAAGATGAAAATCTTACTCGGTCTTCATACAAGAGGCATAAAACCCCTGCCAAAATTTTATTTTAAAGAAGAATGATTGTAAGATGAAAGATTGTAGGGAGCATTAGAAATATGGCACTTCATTCCACAATAACATTGCATATTTCACTAATTTCTCCAAGGAGGCTTTCTGACATTAGATATATTTAGTAAACCTCTACTTACCTGCTAGAGAAACCACTTGTGAGTCAGTTGGCTGGTAGATCTGGGAGCAAGATTATTTATAAAGGAAATGAAGCCAACACAGTCTTTGCGTAAGGGAAAGACTGGAACATCTAAATCAAAGAGGATGACATTTGTTTCATTGGCATAACCTTGAATTAGTGTCTGCTTAAAATAAATCATCCACTGTCTCTTGAAACATTTATAAGACCAAAAAAAAAAAAAAAAAAAAAGCTACTCCTCTTCATAACCTCTCCTCCTAATATTTGGCAGGAGAAGTGTGTAAATCACAAAAAAGACCATGGGCTGTATTATAAATAGTATTTGAACTCTCAGGTAGGTGGCTGAGATGTCACAGGGTGTTTACTGCCCATCAAGATGATTTTCCCTGTGTTTGTTTTCAATCTACCATCTCTACTAAAGACACAACTGGTGGCTGAACTGCAAAGTAACAAGGTAGAGAGAACTCAGCAGCACCAAAGTCCAACAGTACTAGTCTGAGTAAATACAAGTGATCATTATGGAATACTCTAATTCAGGTCATGAAAGTAAAAAAACGTACTGAGCTTTTACAATATTCCATGAAGATGCGGTAGGCACTATTACTGAAACAAATGGAAAGGAAAAGCATAAGTGAGTTACCCTAGGGAAAGACTTCACATTTGGATCTATTAAATAGCAATTAAATTGCAATGCCCAAAAGCAGAATTCTGTTCTTAACAGTATAAACTGAGAAAATTTGTTTGCTTCCAGGGTACCAAAGAAAAGCTTAAGACTACTTCAGAAAGGGTGAATTCAGGCTCAAGAAATAAGGATTTAATTCATCTGTGTGCACCAGGTCTGGCAAAAACATAAACCCCCTGCAAAGCAATTTGACAGCTTCAGTGAGAACCATTTGGATCCCTGGAATGCAATGACTGGAGAAAAAAAAAGCTTAGCAACGCATTAGAAGGGACGGCACCTGAAAGAAGAAAAAAACCTTTGTAAAGTAGAAGATATAGTCATCATCTTTGAGTGTCCTTCAGATTTTAAAGGAGGAAAAAATTGTCTCACTCATACTCTTCATCTGCAGTCATACACAGGTTTGCTTTTAACTTCCTTTGCTTTAGACCAGTTGAACTTGTTGAGTGCAGGTTTACTCATGATACACAGAGATAATTAAACAGGATAAAGCCAAGACAACTGGTATCACAGGAGTATAGAACAATTTTTTACTATTTCTTCTTAACTGCATTGTGCAACGTTTGAATAACCTCCTTCAAATGTCTCTGGTTACGGTCCTTGCAAGAGCAAGCTTCAGGAGTACTCATTCTTTATGGTTCTTCTGAGGGCAGAACTCATCTCCTTACGAATTCAGGTTCTTTGCACTGCTTTGCTCATGAAGACACTCATGTGCCCCAAAAGTTGTGAAAGCCTTGGCTCCTTGTGCTGTGAATTTCTGTTCTACACTAAGAGTGAAATACACAGCCTAACAATATACTGTACGCACAAAAAATGCTGTACCATAAGCTGTAATAAATAGTTAAAAAGGAAAAGTCCATAGATTTGTGCTTGCATTTTATTTTAGTTACAGAGAAAATAAACACACTGGAGGCACAGAGAGCTCTTCATTTAGCCTTAGGCAACAAGTAGGTTTGGAGCAAGTCTGAACTGAGAATAAAGTAAAGAGTCAGAGCTCCCAATAACAATGTTTAGTCAGGGAAGTGGTGGATGCCCCATCATTTGAAGTGTTCAAGACCAGGCTGGATGAAGCTCTGAGCAACCTGGTCTAGTGGAAGGTGTTCCTGCCCATGGCAGTGGGGTCAGAACAACATGATCTTTAAGGTCCCTTCCATCCTGAACCATTCTGTGATTCTATGTAAAATAAAGGCATTAGCCTAACCCTCTGCTTTATACCCTACTATCGTTGCAAATACCTCTGTTCAGGTGTAACGTGAATGTCACTCCAAGCAGCCCAACAAAGCTGGGACTGTAGGCGTGTGAGGGACAGCATCGTGCCCTCAAGTTCTAACTGCAGTTCACAGATTTCTCAGCCTCCAGGTTCACAATAAGTGCAAAGCTGCAGCCATAGGAGAGCTCGAGATGCATTTGCTGTACTTTTGACCTGGCTACCGAGGTGCTGTGCTGTTTGGCAGAAGTGTCTGATGCTATGGGTGAGTGCACAGTGAATACCTGAGGAAGTACCACCTAAAGAAATAGGAAGGTTAGTATTTGTCAGAGTTTTATTCTGAAAGATACTGTGAGCATTTAGAAAAGGGATCAGAGGTGACAAATAAATTAAAATGACCCCTGACCAACCACCTACCTAAGCATAAATCACTACAGTTTCAGGCAGATCATTTTTTCTAATGTTAATTCTTGAATTTTCTGTTTTGTTTTGTGAAAGGAAGATATGTAAATAGGAAAGGAGATGTCAGAGAGAGGCCGAGAGTTATTCAACTTTTTTTCTTAATATTACTATGTAATATTCAAAATGGATGTACTACGATGAATCGCAATGAAAAAGCAGCTGGAATTGCATGTCATAAATAAAAAATGAATCTCTGTTACCACACTGCATAAAATTTATTATTTCTATTTACTGAGCCATGAAATCAGTAGATTATTCAAGTTTGAAGGTTGAAAAATGCAAAATAATTAGAAAATGACCTTATCACCCAAAAAACTAGTTACAATGATTTTTCCAGTTCTGTGCTTAAAAAACTATAGCCAATTTAACACTCATATTGCATGTGTTTTCATCCCACTGTGTTTCAATTCCAAAGAGCACATCAGGAAATAAACAGTATTTTCACAACATGTGAAGACACTAAGACATCTAGAAATTGTAGCAGTAAAAAGCTCTATAAATAGTCCAGGCTTTCAAGGAGGAGACAGGTTCAGTAGTGTTGACTACAAGAGGAGTGAGTGAAAACTGTGACCTCAGAAGGGTCAAGAAAAACACAAATACTATTCCCACAGGATACAATTTTTTTCCATCTAGTACACAGGGAATACATCAACCATAGTTTATTAGCTATATTGAATACTTAACAAACTCTCAAATTCTGCAGCCATGGCCTTTAACAAAACAAGTAAGTTTGGATTTAGCCTGCCATTTGATTCTTGCTTAACAGTAGATCTGTCAGGCCAGATTTTTATTCGATGCCATTCTCAACACACAGTGCAAACTTGGAACTTTGCAGAAAAGGCAACTATTAGGCTACTCTGTCATCAGAAAGCAAACAATAATCTTCTGGGGACAGATGGCTACAGAAAACATTAGCAGGAGAAGAGGTTTTTCTGAAGCAGAAGATAGCTTACTTGTGGTTGTCTGCTAAACCAAAAATATGTAAAAATCTGCAATTTTATTACTCGTAATCCAGTATTTGCACAGAGATGCTACTAATTATTTTTTCAGTGACTTGATGTATGAAAGAAAAGTAAGTTTTAGGGAATTTCTGGAGGTACACTGGTAATGAATTCTTCCCTGAGGCAGCGCCATATGGTCAAACAAAGCTCCAAGAAGAAAGGATTCAGCCAACTTTTCAGATTTTATCTTGCACACTGAAATACAGCAAATGATAAAAGATGATATTAGAATGCCAGTAGAGATTTTTTTTTTTTTTAGATGAATCTGGTCTATTTTTGATCACTTCAGTTTTTCTAAAAGGAATTTTCTACGAAATTTTGTTAAATCCTACAACATAGTCAAGGTGTGCATTAAACTCGGTACGTGTGGAGTTTGCGTGATCTTCTTAAATGTTAACATTTACTTATTTATAAGTACTTGGATTTGTTATTTTTGTATTGTGCTGTTACAAGTGTTTCAGGTATAATGTTCTTATTCAACAGGAAAGATTAGGAAGGTTTTAAAAGGAAAAGCTGACACTTCTTTTGCCCTGAGAGATCATTTTCATGCACACTGAGCAGTGGTCAGGTACTGCTCAAATACTGGTATTCAACGGGACCAAAACATTTTCTGTGGATGGAAAATATTTTCCATTCAGTCAATAGTATGTCAGGAGAATTTAGTAATATCATAAAAATGACATTCGTTTCTTCAAAAGTGCAAATGGGAACAGCTAAAAGGAATACACGTTTTTTAAAGAATGATTGGCTTTCTAGTATCATTTTCCTTTTTTTGTTTCCTAATTACTGTTTGTTTATCCTGTGTTTCCTCTTTATGGAGATTTTGGAGGACATTCAAACCAAAGAAAACCTAGGGGGCACATTTGTTAATTTGATTATCCACTATCAAAATTACTATTTAATTACTTTCGCTTTCAAACAGCAAATACTGTGATGCTTCTTAATTTATAAATTTATTTCTAGGAAGAACTTTATTTCCATGATTATCTCCCATTTATTTAAGCTCTTGAGTTTTTTTTTTTTTCTCTCACTGATTTTGCTTTGGCAGTACTACCAATAAAATAATTTCTCTTGATGTAGTTTTCAAGGAAAGCTGTTTTAATTAATACAACTGCCTTTAAAAAATAAACATATCCTTAATTTTTCATTACACTTAGATAAATGACAACATTTTCATGTAGGTTGGGGTCATTATACTTGTTAAAAAGTGTCTGTAAATATGGTAAAAACTGAAAGATATTCAGTTTTATATGAACTTAAAACCGAGAAAGCCTTCAAGACAGACACAAATTCACTTTGTTTTGGAAGGGTCTAGTCTTTCAACACTCAGGAGGAGCCAATACCTTAGAAGGGAAGTATCTAGAACTTTGCATTCTCCTCTTCACAGAACCTCCTACAAGGCAGGAGATCTTCCCTCTTGTCCTTCTAGCCTGGTTTATGACAAGCATTGCTGATGGCAGACTGTGGCACAGGTCAGGCGGCTTTGGATCTGAAGTTTAGGTGCCTTGGGATGACTTGCTCCTCTTACCATTCACTGTCCCTTGGGGAGGCTGTGTTTTATTGCTCAATTGCAAAACGTGTCACCTTAAAGACAGCAAAATGAAACTTCATGTAAAGTGATAGTCGGTTGACTGGGATTTCTAGTTAGCTATTAATAAGCAGAAATTCAATGTTTGGTCAGTGCAGCTCAGTTTTTAAAAAGCTCATAAACTTAAAAATAATTTGCTTAGAGAAATAATTAAAGTGCAACAAGACAAGTTTCTTTATTTGAAATTTGATATTATATTTGACTTTTTATTTCTCATTAAAAAAATTGAAGAAATCTGAATTTCTAAATAAAGTTTTATACATTTGTGCTTTCTCTCTAGGTAGGAGAATAAATATTAATGCATTTTACACTAATTGAAATTAACAAATAAAAATATGGAACAAAGTCAGTGTAATGACAGGGATAAATATTGCTAAAAACCTCTACAATTTCAGGCCAGTAAAATAATTTGTCTGTTTATTAAAATCTCTGGTGGAAGATTCAAAGATTGAGGAATTATTTCAGCTGTTCTAACTTTTCTTTCTTACTTTGCTCTCAGAAAAATTTTGTGCCCCAGGCCGTTCAGTGGGACTGTCTGAAGGCGAGAGCAGCAGTTTGTCTGTCATTGGTTCTGAGCAGGAGTGGGGGGAAAAGTGCAATCCTTTGATAAAGCAGGTTGAAGAACTCGTTCTATTTTCCTTGTTTCTTTTTGTGCAGAGGGCTTTGTGTCAGGCTGAGACAGCATCCCTAAAATCCTAGGATTGTAGGTGCAAGTAACCTGAGCACCTCTACAACTTTTTGTTCTATAAAATTCTGATTTATCTTTATGTTTGAAGCTTTGATAACAGAGTTAAGCTGAATGGGAGGAGCAACCATGGAGAATGGAATAATGCAATTTAAAATTAGACCTCCTAGTGTAGTGACTGAGTGGGTGGAGGAGAGTTAACTGGAATGTCAGACACCTCATACAGTTTTTATCACTTAAAGCTCAAAAGGCAGACAAGTGAAAGTGCTGAAATGTGTTCATTTACTTTTTCTCATGACCATTATATATCACTACTTGATAAAAAGAAAGTCATTGTCCAAATGGATTTTTAAAAACAATTAATCTGGGTATTTTCCAAATGCATTGGCAACTCTTGGGTTTCTTTTTTTTACTTTGGATGTTCTTTTGACATCTTATTTTTCTTACATTTAATTTCTAGCTTTATGAATCGTAATTTTTTTAAAATGCTGTTTGTGTACTTATGTATTTTGTTTAGTGTGAAGCGGTTACTGTCTGAAATAACGTATTTAAAATTTTTGGCATGGAAAGAACAGAGATAATCAATACAATAGCTTTGTTTATTGCTTTTTCTCTTTCAAGACATTGATATTCAGCTTTTGCTTTAGTTTTTTGGTGGAAATTGGAGGAAAAAACCTAATTCTTCAGGCATTCTTAGCTTTTTTCCTCTGACTATTAATTAGACTATAGCATGATTTTATTGAATGCTTCATTTGTTTAGTGTGACAGAAAACCAACAAAGACCTGGATTTTGTTCTCAGTCTAGTTTATATCTACCTGCCTATTATTCCCACTAAACACGTTTCCCCCAAACAATGTTAGGTTATCTGTTATGTATAATTGAAGAGCCTCTTATATTGTTTGTTTGTCATTCTCAGCCATGCATGTGTTCTGAGACTTGGAGCAAAAAATTGAACGTGTTTGCATCAGTAAATTGAATTTTTTTTGTTCTTGTACTAATCTTCACAAGTGGCCTTTAGGCTCAGCAGAAAAAAAGAAAGAAAGAAAAAGGGAGAGATTCTGTCTTTTCTCCCTGTTTAAAAATTCTTATATATTTTTTCAAGAGATTCAGCTTCCTGTTTTGTAGTCCCATAACTAGCAGGCACTGTTCTTTGATGTGATTTGGTGGTATAGGTGTATTTTGTTGTCCATGGGCTTGCTTTCACTTAAATGTGAGATTGTCAAGGTTGAGTGAATATTGTTGTTTATGGTCTCTTGTCAGCCCTTGAATTGCATTCTAAATGTAATTTAAAAAGCACAAAGAAAGCAAACGTTAGAAATGTGAGGATTCTTGACTTTTAATCTGGCTGTTACAGAGAATGAGCTTTCAATACTAAACCAAGTTTTCAATACTGTTTGCAACCACTTATAGGTTGCAAATAGAAAAATTTTCTGGATCATTACATGTGTTTAACTAGTTATAAACTACAGCGAAGTGAAAATCCTGTAATAGGAAAAATCACAATTAATGAGAAAGTCTCAAAGAATACTTTTTGAGCAAAACCACGGCAGCCCACACAATTCCTGCTAAGTTGCCTGTTGGGATCCAAGGCAGCCTGCAAGCAGAGCTAGAAAGAAAAACTGCCCTCATAGACCTACCCTGAAACATGATCCAATCAAACTCTGTATATGCTGACACCTCACAATGTTTCCAGAAAAAATGACTCTCAGTTTGTAATTTCTTTCTTACTCCCAATCTTCCTGAACTTTCTGTGAATCAGGAAGCCAAGTTCTGAAGACACCTTGCTCCACAGAACAATCCTTCATACTCATTCTCTAGGGCGCAAGACTTTAAGACTTCCTGCACCCACAGCTGGGGCAGATCCTGATCATAAAGTATTTGACTTTTCAATTTCTGCTGTATTTTTATGGGCTTACTGGCATGTAATAGAAGAAGAGGAGATGAAGTTTTTCTCCCTGTTTTCAGCCACCAAATTGAGTAAATGGACTAGAGGAGAGGCCAGGCTGTTCTCAGCATCCCTCTCTTTTCCACCAATGAGCAGTGCAACTGAATCACCCTAAAGGAACACAAGCAGTTGAGATTTTCTCCACAATTCATTCATCGTGTAACAACTCGTATGGAATGTGAACACAGAATGTGTTTGTGAAATGGGTTTGCCATAGTCAGGGATGTATTGGCACAGGCCAATTGTGGTCTTTAATTTGTTGAATCAAACACTTTTTAAAAAATCCGGTTGAAAAAAGATTTTCTCCATCAAGCTTATTAAGTGAAATAGAAGAGCTAAAATTGAAACAATTCTAAACACATTCAAAATGCAGGAGTGAAAACATCTGTAACAATCACATTGAATAAACACAGAATTCCTGTACTTTGACATTCATTATTTGATCATTGGTGTTTTGTAATAAAAAAGATATCTGCTTTGCCATTTTGTTCAGGAAAATGCTTTTCTTCAGCATGGTATGTGTGCTTTAACTTTTCATTTTATTCTATTATAGTTTAGGGCTGCTAAAGAGCTATATTAGCTCTCAGAAGAGCTCAAAATAGTTTGTTCTTTATTCAGAAAGAAGGTGCATAATTACATTAAGTCTGAACAATAGAATAGACCAGAAACTGAAATAATCAACACCAACAACAATTTGTAGAGTTTGACACACCCAGTGTATTGATTATGAAAGTTATTTCTATTTAGAGTTATTAATGATAATTCCTCCATATTAATTTGCTTATAGAATACAAGGCTAATGAGAGAAATGTCAGAATATGGCAGTAAGGAACAGTGCATAATTAATCAAAATGTTATTGAAACCCAAACTTTGAAATAATTTTAATTAAAATTATCGTCTTTTAGTATAAAGTTTTGGCAAAAGGGAGAGTGAGTGCATTTTGCCATCCATGAGAGATTCATGTTCCTGCAAAAGTTTATGCAAAGCTATAAATACACATAAGTCTATTTTTGGTACTGGAGTCTTGCTAAACACTGGAGCTGAACGAGCTATTTTATTTTTCCACTAAGAGAAGTCTGCACCAGGTGAGGAAATACAAGAGGTTCAGCAAGAAAAAGTTTGAAAAAAGAAGTGAAATAGGTGGTAATTATGTAAGAACATGAAGAGTGTCTTTTAAAAAAAAGATTCCTATAGATTATGCCCATTTCCTTTTCTATTTATAGACCTGTCCACTTTGTGAAAGTAACGTTGCAAAGGGCATGCTTGTGCATACAAAATATTGAATAAATGCAAAAGTTTTCATAAGCTGCTTGTGTTTTATGGATTTAGCAATAAAAACTGTTGCATATAAACTCTAAGGCATCACTGCTACTAAACTGAAAAACAGGGAGATAAGTATCGTCATAAATGCCCACTATCCAATAGGAACCATTAGGTTCTTGCATAAAAACTGTTGCGTGTCCAGAACATGAGCAGTGGTGCAAGGCTTGCTCAAGAAGTCTGGAAACCCATTGTTGGCAAATACAACTGTTGGACATTTTGGCACCGAGTGCTAGAAATAGGCATCACTTTCCAAACGGCCCTACTTGTCAAGTATTTGCCAAAATATGCAATTTCTAGAGATATGTACAAAATATTCTTTAACTTTAGACTGCTTACAGAGAGTTGAGCAAGTAGCAGAATAAAACACCGGATTCTAGCTAATTTGTGCAGGCTGCAGGAGAGAGAGTTTGGGGTGATCTGAATACATCTTACAGGCACACAAGTAGCAGTTTCAAAATAAAAGGTTTTAAACATCTGACCAAAGCACAGAGGCCCCAGATTGAGATGAATGTATTTAGATTCTCATTTTCTTTTTTGTAGTTAACAAGAAGTACAATGTGTGAAGGGTAAGGTAGTGATAATTTGAATCTCTGGCTTGCGTTGTGCAGGGTGCTGGAATGCATGGCCCTTGCAACTTGGCTTAATTACTAGGTATTGTTCTAATCAGGCATATTAAACATAAACACCATATTCTCAGAGGTGTTTAGCCACTGATTTTAATGGAAATGAGAGACTGAGTGCATCCCACTTGACACAAAGTTCATTGTCAAAGCGGTCTCGGAACATTTTGTAACGGGCATTTCTCCAGCAACAAATCCTTATGTGACACAGAGAACTAGCAAGGTCTTGTCTGCAGTGGTCATGTCTAGGAGTCACATAATTTCACACATTTCACTTTAATTATTAAGACTAATTATTCCTCTGCTTATTCCATGAAACTCCTTTTTATGTAAAGGTTACCAATTGATACTAATAGTCACTTAAAAATAGTCTAGATGTTTCCAATGCAGTGGAATTTAGATAGTTCTTTACAGACCTTTAAAAGTAGATTTCTGAGGGGTTTTTTTCATGTTATGTTGATATCTCCTTTTACAAAAAGTACAGCTCCTTACTACACTACTTTGAAACGTAACCATTTCAGAGTTTTGACATTGTAGCTTTGATGAACACTTGCACATCAGTTTTGCACTGAATGTCTGACTTTGCAGTCTCTAAATTGTCTCTTGGGCAATGTAGTAACATTTGTGAACAGGGATGAGGCTGGGTTGAAGCTGATGGGGAGTGCAATGACTTCATTCTCTCAGGTTTTGAGATGCCTGTACAGGGCATTTGATGTGTGAAAGGCATTTTTCAAGCTTTCTGGTAGTGAAACGTTTCTACTGCAATTAAACTACCTCCAACCTTTCCTGGAACTGATTATTAATTACTCTATGGGATAAAGTCACAGTATTATTAATGGAAAACTGTGCAGATTAACTCTGGAAGATTCAGGAGGAAAAGAGGATTACACCTCACACATTAGTTTTTGCGGATATAGAGAGCTGGGGAATTTTTCTGTGCTGCAGTAAGTGAGAACAACTAAATTACTACATGGGGAGTGGTTGCTGATAATACCAGTTTTCTTTCCCTTCTACTAAATCTTGCTTCTCTGCTAACTAGATTTTATTACAGATGTCAGAGTTTCCCTGCTCGGTTATGTCTTTGAATTGCAGTATTTGTTTGATCAAATCCTTTAAATGATTTTATGTGCTCGTTTAAGAGACAAACCCTTTGATTACTTTCTGGTGCAGGGAGAGGTATACAAAAAATATAATTATGTGACCTTCTGTACCAGGCCGTAGCTGGTACATGAGATAAGACTGCAGGCAGAAACAGGCTCACCCTCTCTCTGCATTCATGACTACTTCTTGATTAGAAGCAAAAGGGATAGATTAGCTGGATGCAGAATCTAAGCTAATAGCTTCAGTTTGGAGTTGAGTTACAGCTGATTGAATTGAAGAACAGTCAGAACTGGCCTGTGTCTATCTGTAAGAGGCTGCACAGACATATTCACAATGATTCCTGCATCAAGATTCTGTTCTCCTCGATTGGTTAAAGCCTTTATTGCAGGATATCCTGGCTTGATTAAAAAAAAACCCCAACAACCCATCTACAACAACTCAAATCTCTAAGCAGATGAGAATTTCTGTCTGTTTTCTAGTTTTATACTTTTTGTATATGCAGTTATACATAGAGCAGGATCCTGCTGGATGCAAAGGATGCATCTGTGGAGCACAAACAAAATCCAAGAAGAATGTGCAAACAGAGAACTGTTGCTTCCCTGTGTGTGTTTCTTATTCTTGATGAAACCTGTCATCCTCTCATTGTCTTCTGGTGAATGAATTGCTTTTAATCAACATCATAGGCTATTGCTTAATATATAAAATATTATTTTTTTTAGGAGTATATTTATGGGAAGTCAGTTCAGAATAGCTGAGATATACAAGGAGTGTAAGGAAAAAACACTCCTTTTTATAACTTCTCTTGGATCTGGTAGTCAAGGTGTGATATGTCATAGGTGCCATTGTAAACATTTAAGAATAGCTCAAAAAAGAAGACAAAACTTCTTTGAGGTAGTTTCACAATAGTGAAGTATGAAAAAGAACAAGCCTCTAGCAAATTAATATCATAAGATAATTACTGACTTTTTGATTTGTGTAAATCCTCTATCATTTGCTCTAACATTGCATTAATTCTGTATTCTGTTATAAGAGGGTGACAGATTATAAATCTGTTGTTAAACAGTTCTAGCCTTAGACCTTTTGCAGACATCTTTTGTGGACTCTGCTGTATTAATACAATAATTACTACTGAGTTGCACTGACAGTTAGTTTGGCTAGTTCCAGCAAAATTACAAAAAATACTTAGAAACTAGGGCTAACTTTTCTATTCCCTGGTCCCAAGGCAGGAAGACCTACACCTATTCTGATTTACACAGGTTACTTTTCTAACCTCTTATCGAAAACATTTATTTCTGTGTATGTCACAACCACCTTAAGTGTTTCCTCATATATGAATTAAATTTCCTTTGTTGCAATCAAAGTCAGAGTGATATAGAAAAACATGATTTGGAAACAGAAATTGTATTTTGACAGACTTGTTCTAACAGAACAATTACTTTTTCATACTAAGTACCTACTTTCCCTTTCATAAAAGAAAAATGAAAAAGAAAGTAAAGGCAAACAAGGAACTGTGAATTATTTTGATTTGGAGAGACTTGCAACATCCCATGAGAGTTTTGGGTCAGCCTTTCCCTGATCTTATTTCCTGTATGGGACAGGCTCTTCTGACACATAATAGCCTTCTAATTGTGGATAACTAATTGAATACCACACACTGTTTCTAGCCATTTTGTCTCTGCAAACCCATTCATTTAATTATCCAGGGATATTGGAAGTAGTCTAGAAACACAGGACCAAACAAGGCTACATATATCAAGTTAACTTGCCTGCCGTAGAAGGAAATCAAGAAGGAGAGTACATCAGGAAGGCATATATCAATTAAAATTTTGTCTCAGTTCACAAAACATTTGACATTTCTCTGACAGAGAGGATTTGACTGCTATGACTGAAAACATGACCACTGGAAAATCTACCATGGGAAAGAGCAGAGAGCTCAAGGGACAGTCAGTGTCTTGGCACTGGCACACAGTCAGAAAAATAACAGTCCCAGAAAGTGGTTTATGCTCAGGGCTGCCAAGAATAAGGTGGTAAAACAAACCATCCAACCCAGCAGATATGGTCCATCCAACCTGGAGAAGCCAGATATCTCATCTGACATTTGATGTTATCCGTGTGTGTAAGGGTGAGATGGGGTGATGGATGCATCGTAACAGATCCTCAGTAAGTTGCTACCCACGCTAAATTAATACTAATGAAACCCATGTGGTTAATTCCTTTAGACATGAACCAGTGCCCAGCTCTAAGACTAAGATTGGATCTATCCACACCTGAGCTCCCTGGGGAGTTTAGAAAGCAGGGACGGTCATCTCTGAACCTTGTTATTCAACAAGAGGGTCTCCTGTTCCCTTTTACATTTCAATCTCTGTGTATATCATCCTAAATTGATTTTAACTTGCTTTTCCTATATATGTTTGATCCATGTGGTAAGTAAAAAGAGTTTGCAAGAATGGCCCTCATCCATGTAGTAAGAAGCAGAACAGTTTAAAAACAAATCAGGGAAAAAGATAGAATGTGACACGGAGAAAAGAATGAAAAACCAGAGGAATTAAGCCTCAAAGGATAGTTTGGAGCTAGAGGGAGACAGAGTATTCCTGGAGCATTACAAGGAGCTGGTGGATGAACCTTGGTGAAGCTCTGTCTGAAGACACAGCATGCATGAAGAGCAGCTGTAAATAGATAACTGTGGCAAGGACAACCTGAGGCTTGGTGCGGCTGAAAGAGGAGTTAAAGAGGTGAAAGATGTAGCTGACATATGAAACATCTTGAGGGAAGAAGAGATGCACCAGGTGTACCTGATATGCGTCTGTGCTAGGGTTTGCCTATTTTCCCTGAAAGGCGAAGCAACAGGATTCCTTCGTGAAAAGGGTTATGAGCTCATAGGACTCTGCTCTATGAAGCCTTCCAGATCACCCCTCTATGGAGGATTTTCTGGTTTGTGTGTGGGGTGGTACCGTGGGGTGCAAGAAAACCTGTCACGGTTTCTTGTTATCTTCTGGGTTGAGAAGCACCATGATTTTGTGTGTTGGCAGTGTGCATGGATGTGGGACACATGAGGGTGAGAAAAGGAAACAGGCATAACATTAGCATGTTGAGATTTCCAAATCAAGGGTCTGAAACTGACATTACACTGTACAGTTGTCTCTGATGTGGTGTTATATTGGGTTTAAGTGGCCAAGTTTTGGCTGGACAGAGCCAATACCAGATGGCTCCAAAATGGATCCGTGGCTGGCCAAAGCTGAGCCCATCAGTAACACTGGTGATACGACTGTGCAAACATATTTAAGAAAGGACAAAGAATGCCGTGCAGCAGCTGAGAGAGAGAGGAGTGAGAAACATGTGAGAGAAACCGTTTTCTTCCCTTGTGAAATGGTGTTGATTCATGTTGCTCAAATCACCCAGCAGGAGCTTCCAAGATTCCAGGATCAAGCAGTACATGATCACTGATTCTGAGAATATTGGTGCTGCCTGAACCGTGACACTGTATGAAAGAACTTTGAAAGAGCAACAGATGGTATATAATTTATCTGTCCCTTGATATTGGAAATGATTAAATTGAGCCTATTAATTTCAGTTTGTGAATGGATTTGTATCTATCAGACATTATAGGAGGGTAAAGAGAAAATAAATATCATTTCATCTTTTGGCTGTTAAGCAGTATAATGATAAAGCATTTCTTCAAATGACAGTGATTACTAAATGTGTCAGAGTAAATTATATCTTGTCTTTTATGAGCCATACTGCACTTCAGCTTTTTTTTTCTTGTTTTTTTGTTTTGTCTTGTTTTTTGGTTGTCTTTTTGTTTTAATCTTTTTTTATCCCTTGGGTTGCTTATACAGTGTAAAATCATTATTTCTTTATTTACGAAGGTTCATGTGGCTTTGGGACCAGAAGACATCCATTATCCATTTAAAAACTATATTTCAAGGCAAACTAATTGATGTCTCAAAGATCATAGAGAGCATCAAATCCCATGAAGCCCTTGAAAATCATAATTTATGTAATAAGGTTGAAAAATAAGAAGGTGTTCTAACTAACAACATAATCATAGAGATGAGATACTTGCTCACAGATTTCATCACTACCACCAGAATGCATTATCTTTGGTTATGACTCAAGTAAGCAGCAGAAGAGAAATTTTAAAGACTGCAATAGGTAAAGTCTAGGTTAAACATTAGAATCAGGGTTTATAGAATGAACAATGCAGCGATCTTTAGGGGCCATTTATACCAAACTCGAAATTAGGGATGAAGAAAAAATGATGACACTTCTCTCTGCCTCTGTTTCTCTAAGGTTCTGCTTATTTTTATTTATTTATTTATTTTAATTTCAGGAAAGTTCCAGAACTGTTTCCTGCAGGTTATGCACATCAAAGCAACTATGACTTGATCACTAGGTCAGATCCATAATTCAAAGTCAGAAATAATAAGAATAACAACTACTTGGAGCACAATTATCAGTTACTATGAGATTTGGCATGGTACTATTCCTTGGACAGTAACCTGAATGCTGAAGCAGAGGAATGGAGGCCTGATTTTTGTTCAAAAGAGCAAATGTATGTCTAGAAAAGAAATAAAAAATATATGATTAAACACAAACAGAAGGAAAAAAAATGATTAGGCCAAAAGAAAATGGAAGTGAGGGCAACAACCCTATCTTTTTTTTCCAGAAATATAATGACTTTGCCTGGCGGGCAGCAGTGGAGCTCATCTGAATTGACCCCTTGCTCAAAGAAGGGTCAATGTAAACCTGGTTCCGTATTGCAACCTGCAGTGCTCAAGGCAGAGTTCAGCAGAGTTGTGAATAGTTCTGAGAGTGGAAATTTTACAGCTTCTCTGGCTGACTTGTAGCAGTGTTTGGCTGCTCTGATTGAGACATTTATAATGTATGGTAGCAAAAACTCGTGAAAGGGATATAGTGGTCCTCAACTGTGTTGAGAACTAGTCTCGGAAAGTGTTTTGATCCTGTTTATAAGGTGATGAAATACTGTATAATAAGCAAATCGTACTTTAGTGGTAATATGGTGCACTTTTTACGAGTTAGTTCAGTTTTATGACTGTGAACTCAGTTGAGACCAACTATATGAGGCAAAAGGAAGCACCAGCAAATTTTTAAAGAAATGTTTTTCTAATCTTTAAAATTTCTATTTTGCTAACTTGATTAACTACAGAATGCCAATGGCCAATGTTCAGGCACTTGACAGTTAGTTGTATAGTTTCCAGTTCTAGCCAATATGTTTGTTACCACTAAATTGTAGTAAAGAATATAGAATCATGAACTTCCTCCATGACATTATTTCCCTATTTAAAGAGATGCTTTTTAGCGTTAGTTTTTTAGGGTTAGTTTTTTAGGGTTAGTACTTCATTGGGAGTGGGTAAGGAAGAATGTTTAGGCACATACATATTTGTTCCTTTAGGATAAGATGCAAACCTTACTGTGAAACATTCTGAGATTTCCGATTACAATTCATTTGTAATGTCATAGAAAAGCAACTGAAATGATTATTTTTATATCTGTAACCTTGCAGAAAACAGCCTTACAATAATTTCTAAATTTTTAATTCCACAAACTGCAGATTAATTGCTACTGGGAGTTAATGCAGTGATGTCAACTGCCTGACCAGAAATGACAAATTAAACAAGATCTTTTGATATGACTTAAAATTCACCTTTTTTTTTTGTTTTGTTTATTATTTCAAATGTAAATCATATCCACTCAGCCTACCAGGCAAAAAAGAAGGGAAAAGACAATTGGTTAATAAGATAGCCCAAGTTTCTAGATACTGTTTTCCTTCCCTTAGGAATAAAGCTGAGCTTTAATACCATTGCTTTTATTGCAATGTCTAGCTGGTTGTCATTTTCCAACTGTTCCCAGCTTGAGTAGTCAGAAACTGTCAATTGACTTGGAAGAATTTTTCTTTGAGACATCTTACTCAGCCTCAAGTCTGAAACATTTAGTATTATCCTACCAGGCAGAGGTAGGTGTAAGAAAGGGAATAAACCACATTTGTTAGAAAGTGGCTGTTGTGCCTTAAATGTTTGAAGAAGTTCCTGAAAAGTAATAATTAGAAATTAACAAATAGCATGTATTTTAGTTTATAAACTACTAGTTTCTCTGGCATCTCTTTTGAGAAGAGCCCTTAATATATCAGACTACTCAAGTTTGGCAAGAGTCATTCTCAATCTCAAGATGGGGAAGGGGAAAAGGTGAACCAGTTGCCTAAACAGAGATGTCTAATATTATTCTAGGTGATTGTGTAAGATATCTGTTCAGGTCCCCATTTACAACTCCAAAAGGAAGCAGGTCGTGCTAGGTCTTGTGTCATATCTGTCATGCCCACCAGCCCACCCATCAGATGTTGTGTGTAAGTGTTGGGGTCTCAGATGGCAGCAAGCACCCATGTTTAGGCAGGTGATTCATCCACTAGGATGCTGAAGTCCACCCAATGGAATCTAATGAGCTGTTTGAGCCCTCCCCACAAACACACCCAGCTTCTGTCAGCTGAGCATCACTCTAGGATACACTAGACTAGCCACTGACTGCAGTGCACACACATTGCTGGTACCTGGATACCAATGGCTACCTTGAAATATCTGAATCCAGAGCTAAAGTCTGTCTTTAGGAGCTAAAGCCCACCTATACTGAGGCTTATACATACAGAGTGTCTCCCTGGCAGTTGCAATAACTTTGGCTGGCTTGCCTGGTCCTCATCTCTTGGATAGGCTTGCACACATTCCTGCTTTCACTGCTGGCTGTAAGAAGACATTAAGTAATTTTCCTTTCAGTTTTCTTATACTCATCTATTTTATTTCTATGTAAGTGACAATATAATTAAATTGTTTATTTAAATGTGAACAAAAATCGTAGGACTTTTCCATTAGTTTGTTTCCCCTTTGTTTTCTGTTTTCATGTTTAAAATATTACCTTTTAAGAACCCAGTTCAAAGCTTTCATGTATTATAAAATATCTGATTTTATAGTTACACTGAAATTATTTTACATGTAAAGGAGGAGAGGCTGGTACCCATTAAAACAGCTCTTACTGCAGGATATTTAAATTATCCATTAGACTGACTTGAACTGTCAGGTACAGATTGTGTCTACAAAGGATGCATCCCCCGATTTATATTCCCATAGCTTTAGCAGCAAAACTTTGTAGTTTTGATTGGTGTTATTCAAATGAACAGTGCCTTATTCAATCAGACATCTTATGAAATGGAATACTGGTATAATTTTTCACAGTGTGCAGTACAGCAATGAAAACAGTTTCTCTCTCTTTAAGCGACATAGTTACAGACTACTCTTATTAATATTGAATCAAACATTCATCAAACGCTTGCTTTCTCCTCATCAACACAAAATGAACACATCCATTTCATACAAAGGTTCAGTGATTTAAACAGAGCAATTTACATCACATTAACACCTTCTGCACAATTTCTGCAAAAATTGCATCTGAGCTGATTTCACACATAGAAAACGAAATCTATATCTATTATTTAAAAAACCCCAAACCTAACCCAACAGAAAAACTCCCCTAGAGACCCAATTCTATTCTGTCCTTCAGCTGTGACAGAAATATAAATCAGCATCCTCCATAGGATTTATTTTTTGGTATATTCTCTTTAGCTAGAACTAGAAGAAAAATCTATTTATCTTCTCTGTCAGTGTTATTCAGAGACAGCTAGAAATACTTTAGGGGTTATACATGTGGGACATGAAACCAGAGTATAGATCTGGGCTTTATATCCTACTAGCAAGTTTAAATGAAACAAGTTTTAAGCATAGTGAAGCAGTAGTTTACAAAGATGACTTAGATTTTCTGGGAAATTGCTTTCCTTTTCATATGTGTTGCAAATGTCTAGCATTGACACCAATAGCAATTACAGAAGAAGAGTTGCTGAAAAAAACTAAGTGCAAGTATGTTGAACAGCAGTGGAGATAAAGAAAGGGCTGAAGAATCTGGAGGTGCTTTTTTTGTGTGTGTGTGATGGTTTTGTGTTCTTATTTCTTTTCTTCTAATTAATGTAAAGGAATTGTAATCAGTTGCTTGACCCATTGGAATAGAAGCATACAAACACATGTCAGAATACGGGAGAACAAAACTTTAGAGTTGGACCAAGTTGTGTATTATGCCAGCAGTAGGACCAGCTGATGTCACCACCACGGTGATGTGGTGCCCATTCTGGTATTCCCAGCTTGTTCTTGGAGTGCTGGTGAAGGTGTTTGGCACTTCTGTTCTGGGCAAGTGTGGCTTAACAAGTCTTCAGCAACCAGCATATTCCGTGAAATATGATCCTACAGGTAGTGTCAAATCCCATTTTCACTTGGATCTAGTCAAGTCTCCTGCATCGAAACTAAATGGAAACATTCTATTTTGATATTCTTTTAGTGTGTTTTTGTTTGCTTATTTTCCCCAAATCCATCATCATAACAGGGCAGCACTGAAGGCTTCAGCCTTGATGAGTTTTTGTCACTTCATTTAAATCACATTTATGCAAAGTTGCTACTGAAATTATCTATGCTACTACCTCACAACATGTGGTTTGAAGGCTGTTCACAGAGTCAAACAAAAGCTCCTAGAAATGTGACGAGGCACCTTTTTCTGTGAAACAAAATGGTTGAATCTCACAGGACTTTGCTTCAGGGAAGACAAGTTCCCTATGATGTTTTTTCATTGGTTCTAAATGATGCTTCCCACTTTTACTGTGATTAACTGTGGAATAAATTAAAAGTGTTCAAAGAGAGATCCTGTGATCTATCTGACGTGTAATGAAACTGTTCAGATGCCAATGTTTGTTTTCAGAACCATTGTAAGTATGTTTGGAGAATCAGCAAAGCCAAGTACTTTCTTCCTCTCAGGAATTTACTTTAGCAATCTTTTCCAAACAGCTTCTTGCATTTTTAATTATATGGCACATTTCGTAGAAGTACGTAGCCAATTTGATTATTTTCTATGTTTTACTTGATGCATATTTTGATTTCATGAACAGATGAAATAGGGAACCTGAAGTTCCCAAGGAAATCATATTTAATTTAAAAAATTATTATCTATAAAAATGTAGTAGCCAATAAATCTAAATATAAATCACAGAAGAGAAACAATATGGTAAGTATGCTAATTTTTACTATTATGCCAAAGACTTAATCTGAGAGATACATTTATTTTTTGTTTGTTTATTCATTTTTTCATTGCCTTGGCCCACTTCTTTCCTGGAGCTTTGGATGCTGATTGCCAGCATTGAATGAATCCACCAGAGACGGTCAAGTTTAGCCTTTCTCCGATGAAATCCCATTCCAGCATTCTGTTTGGCTCCAAAAATTTTGCTAATTATTTTTTGTCCTTCATTTCCTCAAGGGTCTCCATACCTTCTCCTCTCTGCTCGTGAGAAGTGTAAGATTTTATATCTATTTACTGCACCCGGTGCATAAATAAGAAAAGCAAATTTCGCACGACAGTGGCTCAGTGATACTTGGAACATAATTAGTGCTGCTGATGCCCATGAAGATTACGACTGCTCAGCTATTTTGCTGCTGTAGTATACCTCTGCTGATTATACCATTTGCTTCTTGCATTTTGCTTGCTTGAGCCTGAAGACACAGAAGAAGCTGTAAATTAAAGGACTGAAGATAGAGAATCCCAGCACTGAATTGTTTTTATTGTCTAGGTTAATTTGTATGACGATTTTTGCTCAACTTATATTTTGTGAAGAAATTTGTGTTATCTGAAGCAAACCCCAGTTTTAGCTCTCATTTCACTGGAGACAGAGCATCAAGAAAGATGGCAAAAAAAAAATCACATTATAATAAGTTTCTTTTGTTGTAAGGTTGCCCAGTGGTTTCTGTCAACTCATTGTTTGTCTCTGAATGGATGCAGAAGCTGCCTGTGTTGAAACAGGGTAGTATACAGACATTAAGTAGGGGAAACAGAGAGAGAGATATCAGAGAGAGAATGAGATAATAATGCTAGAGAACTACCAAAGATCAAACCCAGGAAATTTTAGATCACTCTGCTGTGCAGTGTGGCAGATTTAATGCCTCTCTGCAGGAAAACTGTGGACATAGCCTGCAGAAGATAGGTGGCTTGGAGATCGTTGTCATAGTTCCTGTTTGTGAGAGAGTACAACTTTGCATAAAACTCAAATGTCTGGCTGGTCTCTTCTGGTGGAAGTACTAAGGCCCATTCACTTTGCCTCACTTGAAACTCTAGTATTTTCAGGTGATACAGACATCACTCAGACTTGTTCTTCTTGGCTCAAGTATCCAATCTGATAGGACCAGACATTTAATATTCAGTTTTTGCTGCCTCTTTCAAGCTCTCTCAAAATATTTTGAGTGTTACTTTAAGAAACTTCATATACATGCCTACAAATTAAGCCTCAGTAAAGAGTATGAATGAAGGGGGTGGTGTTTTTAGGCTAACTATGACTTTGCTATGTGATGTGTTATCTGTAGGTATCAGAGATTGTTTAAAAAGTATTTCATTAGCAGCTCTATATATAGAGCTCCTTCTAATAGAGCAACTGGATCAAAACCCACCTCAGTAGACAGAAGATGATTGGTAGTATTTTTCCTCTGTGGTTTCATAGAATTGCCCCAGGCAGAAGCTCTTCTCTTACAGTATCTAGAAACATGGCACATTCTTGATTTCTGTCTCAGAGGTAAAATAAGAAAGACAAATCTCTCTTTGTCTCAGGGCTTTTATGGATTATTCATTACTAAGAGTCACTTAATTCTGGTTCTGCTTGGAAGTTGGATGGATGCATGGTAATTGCAAAAATAATGGGAATGGTTTAAGGCTTCACTTTATGAGATGTCCCTTTCAGGATATATCAAAATAGCAGAAAAATAAATGGAGGTTCTATAACTTGTGATTACAATAAAGAAGTTTTACTTTTTGTTATCAGCAACTGTGTGATAGATGCATCACATAATGTAAATCCACAAATTAGATTCAAAATTGCAAACTGAGGGAAAAAAGCTGTTCAAAAAAAGCTGTTCAAATAGACAGTGCCCAGTCTAATCGAATGCCAGCTTTAGAACATGATTATTAGATACTCCCACAATGCAGATAATAGAAAACACAAAAATGTCTTAGGAGATAAGATGGGTTTTAAATAAAATCTCAGTTATGTTCCATCAAGTATTAACATTTGTATGTTCTGTAAGTGCACTTGGTGCACTTTACAAATATTAAAAAATGAAAATCCCACTTTCATCTGCCTAGTAGCTATGAGTGTACATTTGAGTAGGCTCAAATGTACACTTACTGTGTAATGCAACCATGAGGGAAAAGTTAATCATGAAAGCATTTTTACTTCTTAAAACCCCCCCACTAAATCCCAGCCACCATAGCTCTCAAATAGTATTTGCTCATGTCAGTTTGAATCCATTTTCTTTTGACATAAGAGCCAGCATAAGCTAAAATAAAGTCTACCTACCTGTCCATCCATACATGAATTATGTCTAGCTAATTGTAACTCTGTGGTGCTCTGTTCAGTAGTATAACTCACAACATTATCTTTCTCAACCTTATAAGCTGTGGCTTTACAATCCAGTTTGAACTTCAGTGCATTATTTACATGAATATTGTTTTGCTGTTTTGTTTGGTACAGTCATGAGAGGTAAAGGTGCAGATATTTGCTAATGGAGTGATGCCTCAGGTGTGAAGAGCAGTGGAACAAAAGCACAGATCAATGTCATCAGATTTGGAAGGGACTTCTGGATGTCATCTGTTCCAACCTCCCTGCTAAAGCAGGGTCACTTACATCTATTGCACAGGGCCATGTTCAAAGTGTTTTTGAATATCTTCCAGAATGGACACTCCACAATCTCCCTGGGCAAACTGTGCCTGTGTTCAGTGACCCTCACAGTAGAAAACTGTTCCCTGATCTTCAGTGAGAGCCTCCTGTCTTCCAGTTTCTGCTCATTGTCTCTTGCTCCATTCGCCAGCATCAACCATTCCTGCATTTTTCATACCTCTAAGCCACCTGAGTTGGAGCTATGAGTTGGCATATCTGGTTTGGTGGCATATCCCAAGGCATCTGAATGTATTCACTAAGAAATTGTTTTCCAACATGGAACTTGTGTGCCAAACAGAGGAGCAATCTGATACTGTTGAACCATATTTCAGTAAAATGAAAATGATCACTTTTTAACCAGCTTGTAGAAAGACTGTTAGGAGGATTAGAGCTACTGCAGAAACAAGAACAGCAAATAATTTCTGTTATGTTCTATATTTATTGCAAAATTCCAGTATACGAGATGATTCAAGGAATATATCTCTTGCCAAAAAAGCCCAAGACATTATTAGCTGACATGAAAGCTTAACTTCTCAAATAGAAGCGCTCCAAGTGCTCTAAGAGAACAAATGGGGTAGTGGGACAAAGCAACATATTATACTATCAAAATATTCTGCTTTATAATTCACTGTGAAATGTAGCAATTTCCCCCCTTCTTTTATGCAGAATTGCTCAGCTGACCCCCCCAGCTTCCAAAACGCACCCCCATACCCACAGTAATATATCATTACTAAATCCCTTTTCTGTAGTCTCATTAAAAGTGCCTGCCCATACCCTTAAAATCCAAGGACATTTTCCTAACATCGTTCACAATGCATACAACAGTAACCCTACTAAAACACGTCAAGTTACACGGGCTGAAAAGCAATAGTAAAAATAAAATTAAAAAAAAGGAAAAAAAGTGTGTTTATATCCAGTCAATATTCATTGAAAATAAATACTATAAAAGGTGCAAGTGTAGACAGCTAGTGAGCATCTGTGCCTATGGAACAACAAATAACATATTCAACCTTGTGCTTTGAAAGAGGAAACTTTGGAAACTGAAACCAGAGGATGAAGTAAAATTATTATATACTTCAGCTGCATGCAGGAGAATATTGCTGCTGACTGTCAGTGCATGAGTTATGTAGACCAACTGTTGTGGTTTAGCTTGGCCCAGGTTTTTCTAGGGTGGCGGGGGCCACAAAGATGGCTCCTCGGTGAAGCTTCTCGAAGCCTTCACCATGTCCAGCTCTGAGGTGATGGACATGCTGCTGGCCAAGCCTGGGCCAATTAGAGATGTTGGTTACACCTCTGTGAAAAACATAGTTAAGAAGAAATCAAAACAATGGGTGCACGCACTTTTCCTTAGCCAGAGGAGGAGGAGGAGGTGAGAGTATGTGAGGGAAAACAACATGGAGAGACCAAGGTCAGTGGAGAAGGAGGGGGAGGGGGAGCTCCAGGCGTCGGAGCTCTGCAGCCTCTGCAGGCCGTGGTGAGGCCCATGGTGAAGCAGGGGGTGCCCCTGCAGCCCATGGGGGCCCACGGGAAATGCTGAGATCCACTCGCCCATGCCGAAGCGAGTGGATGCCTGTAGGAGGCCATGGTCCAGAGGGAGTCCTAGTGGAGAAACAGGCCTTGACTTGCACCCTGAGACTGA
>VZRN01011460.1:992229-1011701 GCA_013397935.1 Dasyornis broadbenti | reverse complement strand
GGCTCAGAGGTCTGTACCCCGTGGAAGATGGACCCCACGCCGTAGCAGTTTTGGGGAGACTGCTTGCCTGTGTGGGGACCAGCATCACTGTAGCAGTGTCGGGCTGGCTGCTGACGGTGAGACCCATGGCTACGCAGAGGAAGACAGCCTCTCCCTGGGCAGGGGAAGAAGATCTGGGTGATGAACTGACCTAACCCCTGCCCATGCCTTGTTCCCTTGTGCAGCTGCTGGGAAGGAGGGAGGGGGGTGAGTGGAGAAACAGTGGCCTTGAAGGGTTTATTTTACTTCTCATTTACTCCTCTGACTCTGTTAGTAATAAATTAGATCACTTTGCAACCTAAGGTAGTCCTGTTTTGCCTATTCTAAGTGCGTCTTCTCCTGGGTTTCCTTATCTCAACTCATGAGCGCTGGGTGTGGGTGTGTTAATCCGGGGGTACCTGGCATTTGGCCAGACTCAAATTGTCGTCCCAATATGCGGCTCAAGAAAGTGGAAAAGAAACTATAACAGCAACTTTCAATGAAATCTCATTCACTTTCTCTGTGTCTGGTAGTTGCTGTCATGGGAAAGGCAAAGACAGAAGCCTGATATAACAAAACTGTAGAAAAAAAACTTGCTCTGATTGGATTATTTGCTTTTTTTCTGTGTGACACACTGATGCTAGGTAGCTGGGGGATGAAGGAAACTAGTGCCAGGCATTATGTGGGTGTTTGATTATATGCAGAGATAACAGTAATTTCATTTTATTTGGGATGAGTGATGATCTTTTTCGTCACAGTTCTGAGTAGGAAGGACAGTTTCTTGCTTGCATAGTAAGATGTTTTAATCTGACACTGATAATGAAGAAACCATTACTCATGACCATGATTGCTTGTTTAATTCTTCCACTGATAGCTCCATACAAATGATAGCTGATAGCTCCATACAAATGTAGCCCTTTAATCCTGAATGGCTTGGAAAACGACCAGAATTTGAGATTCATCTCTGGGAGTCTGCAATTTATTTCTTGATGAAAGAGAAATTTTGCCATCCAAAATAAAGATGAACTCTATATGAAAGTAAATGAATCACTTCTCTAACACTCTTCAAATTTTCTAGGGTTAAAGATTTTAGTTTTCTACAGCACTTGTGTGCTGGTAATTATTGTATGTATTCCACATAAACCAGATTAAGATATATAAGACACATTAGAATTTTGTAAAAATTGCTGTGCTTCCCTGGAATATGAGGTCTCCTAACACTAATACCCTATTTTCTTCAGTGACACAAACTGTGTTAAATCAAGGCTCTTGACTTTAAAGATAAAAGCAGATGTATATTTCCTAAGAATTTATTCAAAGCATGTATTTTTTTTTCTGTGGGATGTTACAGTTCACAGACACCTGAAAAATGTGAAAATGCCCTTAACTGGTGTTGTGTTCAGCTGGCGTCATGTACCAGTACTAGATTAATCTGTCTTTTATGAATAATAATAGCACATTATTGAGACCTTAGGAGAGCTGTGGCTATCACTGCAGGTATGAAATATAGAAACTTCTTTTAGTACCTTTACTCTCTTGTCATTGTTTTATGTGTTTATGGTGATTTCATAATATTATTACTTCTGTAGTTATTGCTATTGTTATTATAATTACATTGATTATTCTGCCTAAGGAATTTAAATCTGAATTATTGATCTTAAAGTTTCCATGTTGATTATTGTTAACTCTGTCAAGATGGAACCAGCTTAACAAACTGGTGATTCAGCTGCAATTATTTCCTGCAGGATGAAACACTGTTTTTGAACTACAGGCCATCAAATGGAGTAAAACATGACATGAGAAATACTGTCTTCAGAGACTTATTCTTTAAGGATCAGTGTGTTTGAATGAACTTCATAATTCCTCTTTTTCACAGGGCTTACCTTCTATAACATATTTTCTTTGGTAACTGAGAGGGATTTTTGAAGGAGAGGGATGTTTTAGAAGACTTTTAATATTGTTTTGATTGAGAAATATTAAATATCTTCCTCACTTCTATGGAATTGGCAATTGTTGCTAAATAGAGGCACGATAGTCTTCTAGTTGTTACACTTGTACAGTTGACAATATGCATGTTGATATAATAACTCTTTCAAAACCACTTATTTAAGAGTGGGTAAATATTTCTCTAGGGAAATTTCCCTGTCTCTGTTTAGAAAAGAACTAGATTAAGTACTTTTGGACTAGATCTCTAACTTAACCCCTACCCCAAATGAGCACAAGATGTAGAGTTGAACATAAACATATTAATGTTTAGGGTTTTGAACCATTAAAATTATTGAA
The DNA here is from genome assembly GCA_013397935.1 of Dasyornis broadbenti. NCBI lineage: Eukaryota > Metazoa > Chordata > Aves > Passeriformes > Dasyornithidae > Dasyornis > Dasyornis broadbenti. The sequence continues at coordinate 1,009,400 of VZRN01011460.1, read as the reverse complement.
TACCTAAGGTTAGATTCAAACTTAAAATGGGAATGAAAGCAGAAATAATAGCAGTTAAATACAAACTTGGATCCTTTTAATTCACTGATACACTGTGTTTCTATCCTAAGTTGGCAGAGTAACAAAGACACGAATACAATTTTAAAAAATGCTACTTTCAATAATTGCCAAGAGGATATAAATGGGTTAAGGTAACAAATACTGTGAAAAATAACTTGTATCCTGCTAGCGTGGGTTGAACTGTCTGTTCTGTTCGTATGGATTGTATGAGTGGATCATGTCTTTCTTTAATTTATTTCTAGCTTGAAAAGACGCTTCATGCTCCAGGGTCTTCACTCAGGCTTTTTGCCGCTGTCAGCAATGCAGTTCTTGTTACTGGACTTGAACAAGAGATGATGGTTGTTCTTGTACGTGTTCTTTTGTGTATTGAGCTGAAGCTGCATTTCTGTTCCCCATTACTTTATAATTTACTCTCTGCGCAGTCATCCATATACTCTACCTCTTAATTATGAGGTCTCAAGACCTTATTACTTTCATTAACTTTCTGACTCTAACTTTCACATAAAACAAGCAGAACTTTTTTTTTTTTCATTGTTTCTAACAGTTTGTTTATATCACTTCCAGTCACTGTTATCCTCCAGTTTTTAAATTTTCTTTCAACAAACCAAAGGCAAGAGAATATTCATGACCTTTCTTTACTCTTTTCCTGCCTCAACACCTTCTCCTTTTCTATTCTCTGTTTTGGCCCCAAGTTCCTTTGTTTACCTATCTCCTTTCAAGTGAAAATCTCAGTGTCTGCTTTCCAGGTTGTCATTGTTTCAGAATGTAGCAATCCGTGAGGAAGAGCCATGCTGTCAAATGTTATCTAACAACTTTATATACATATATATATGTATGTACATATATATGTATATAAAGTGTATATATATACATATACACACACACATATATATACTTGAATTACCCGAACTGTTGAAGTTGGAGGTTTCATTAAAGCAGCTAAGCAATTGGAGTTGAAAAGTTCTAAAAAGGTTGGTTTCATATCTGTTTGCTTGACTGCTGAGTCTCTGGCAAACCAGGAATATTTGAGGCTGTTGATTACCCTTGCATGCTACACTGATGTCAGGGACAAGGTGTCTTTGATTCTGAGCTTGCATCACCCTGGGGTCAATTTCAGCTGTATTTATTATCTTAAATTTTAATCCTCAACCAAATTTGAAATTAATTTAAAATTTCAGAACTTTCTTCCCAGATTTAATTTGTTTGCTTCAAAAAAGTATATGCTTTTGGTCTGCTGTGGGTGAATGTCATCTGTCTTGTGATGGATCCAGTGTAACAGAGGATAAGGAATGATACCTACCTGGAATGGCTGGAGGGGAAGCAGAGCACTACAACAGAGAACAGTGTCTCTCAGCAGATTTGTGGCAAAGCTGGGAGCAGGACCCACTCTTGAAACTCCCCGCCTTGGGACCGAAATGACTCTTCTGAAGTTGCTAGTTGGAAATGTTCTACAGAAATTGTCTAACAGAAATTTTTTTTAATTACCGCAAAATTTCCCAATTTTTTTATCAGAAACACTGCAGTGCAAAGTTAGCTCAAAAGGAGTTGTAATGCCAAAAAGAAAGAAATCAACTAAAAAACTAGAAATTGTGAGAAGTAGAACAAGGTTAATGTTTTTTTAATGCATTTGGATAAGCATAGAGTGTTTCATAAATATATCCTAAAATAGTTCCGAAGTTCAAGTGAATACTGAAAAGTATTCACTTCAAATGCAAACATATACAGCATTTTTAACCCAGGCATGCAGCAAAAGTGCTGAGTGACATTGAAATGATTTTTCTATTAATTCTGAAATGGCTGTGGGCAAATAATAATTACTTGAGTTGAAATTTCTTTCTTTCTTTCTTTCTTTCTTTCTTTCTTTCTTTCTTTCTTTCTTTCTTTCTTTCTTTCTTTCTTTCTTTCTTTCTTTCTTTCTTTCTTTCTTTCTTTCTTTCTTTCTTTCTTTCTTTCTTTCTTTCTTTCTTTCTTTCTTTCTTTCTTTCTTTCACTTTCTCTCTCTCTTTTTTTTTTTTTTTTCCTTTTTCCATTGGGAATGGCTGGAAGAACTGTGTGAAATGGTGTTAAACCAAGAATAGGCTAAAATTATTGTTTAAAATCAATGAATGAAACAATCAACCTGGTGCTCTTCTGCTGGCTGTTAAATGGACAACCTCTGTGGAGATTTGTGAATGAAATTAAAACACTTTAAAATTCCTTTTTAAGAAAGGAGAATGCGGACTAAGTCCATTAACCAGTTCAGCCATGTGGGATGAGTCTATGGCCTTGCCCACTCTTACTTAGTTCTGAACCTTGAGGATTTGGTAAGACTCTCTAGGAGGATCCATTTTACTGTTGGAAGTTCCAGCTTTTCAGGTAATGTCTAAAAACAGTGTTCCAGGGCCATAAAGGAAAATTTGAGAAAGATCTCAAGACAAAAGCCTGGGAATGGATACTTGGTGCCTTTGTAACCACATCACTGGAGACTGACTGTCCACTGTAGGGACTTCACTTGTCTTCAAACATTTTTGGATCAGCCATAGGAGTACAAAGAGTACGCCATGTGATTTTTGTGTACTATCACAGGGTGTGGAAAAACTTCTTGTACTTTTTTGTTTCCACTTTATCCTTTCAAATAGAATGAAGTGGAGTGTAAGCACTGGTTTTATTTTTTTTTCTTTTAATTTAAGTTAATGTACTGTTTTCCTCTTGTTCATTGTTTTAAAATGCTAGCTAAAACTCAATTCATTCATAGTCCCTGAAGCCTTTCCACTTAAATGATTCACTGATTTACTGAAGAATCAGTATGCGTTTGCTGTTCCAAATTGGTATTTAGTCTGTTTGGCAGATGTCATAGAAGAGCCATTTAAAAATATTTTTTCCAGACAGATAGAATGAGTTGATATATTCCATAGTTTATTGGTTTTGAGATACTGTCAGCATTCATAACACCACTGCAAAAGCGGGGAAAACATAGTAGCTGTAGTGTTTGGTGAATTTTTCAGTGCTTATGTTTTTTCATATAAGAACACCTTGTCCTGTCAATTGTATAACCTCTAGCCTTTCTTTCTTGCCAACAGTGCTAAAGATTTTCGGTTATAATTTCTTTTTAATGAATATGATCTGGTTATCGCTTTGACATTTATACCTGTTTTCCTGTTACCCCTCCTGGCACTTCACTGAAGAGCGGTGGAAGTTATGTTTGCCATATTTAGCTATCTCTTTTTAAGCTCTGTTTAGTGTAGACTTTTCACTATTTTCTCTGTCAATTTCACAGCTTCTGTAACTTTCCAAAACCCATCAGTTCTATATACACCTCATCAGAGTCCACTTTGATACCATGATTTTGTCCATACCAAAATCATGGTGTGGACAATAGGGATCAAACCTTGTTTACGGAGTTGAGACATTATTGCTGGTTTAAATGTGCAATCAAAATAGAATAACCAGTTGTCATGAGTCCAGTTGCAATGATAGTCCAAATTAACCAAGAAAGGTCTCATTAGTACTGTTAGCAAAGTATTTTTAAATTCTGCATTCATTTGTATGTACAGATAATTCTAAACACTTTTTCCACTTCTCTGAAAATATTTGTCAAATAATAATATTAAGTTTTTCTGCTGTAACTTCATTTATACTACCAGCTTGTTTAATTTTAAAATAAAGCTTATGCTTTAGTTCATCTTACATTTTTATGTCGTGCAGTTTTGGAATATTTTATAAAAGAAGCCTGAAATGCAATGCTCTTTTCATTGGATTTGAAGCAAACATGCATCCTGCTTTTTCATTTAATATTAACAACACACCATGCTATCCTCTTTTGTCTCATTAAGATTGTTAGAAATGCCTGTGATTGCAAGAATTAAAGGTGACCTTTCAGACTGAGTCAAAATATGTATTTTCTACAAGTAGCTTGCAGTTCCTTGGGCTGATTGTCCACCCTGAAAACACACAATAGAACACCAATTTTTTGTGTTGTCCACCAATAAAAACACACAGTAGAACCAACAGTTATTCAGTGTTTGCTCAAACAGTGGCAGCAAGCCCGGGAGATTCCTATGACTAATGGTTTTATTAATAATATTTCAGTATCTCAGGAAGGATTTGCTGTTCTATGAGAAAGCGATAGGAAAATTAGCCTTTTAAATCAAACATAGTATGAATGGGTTGTGCTGGTATAGAAGACCCAAAGTATCTGATGCTGCCACTGTTTGAGCAGAAGACAGTGAGAAGGAGTCCTTGCTCTGAGTAGTATCTCCTGGGATGACAGAAACTGCTTAAATTTCCCCAAAATGGGAATATTCTGTTTCCCAAAAATGGGTAATGTACTTGTATGCAGAACCTTTTCTTGTAACCATCAGATAACTGCAAAAAACTAGGTACCAGCTGCATTTCAAGCATCTCTTTCGTCTATTGAAGAAAAGTAAAATTAAAAAGGTAAAAAGTTATGGAAAATTCTCCTTGTGTTCCATCTTTTGCTAACAGAGATGATTTACAGGGTTACTTGTTCTTGGTCTAACTATGCCTGGGGGCCTCTAAGTCTGTACGAGAAGGAGGAGGAGCAGAGGACGACAGAGCAAGGAGAGTTGCTGTTACTGCAGGGCAGGCTCTGTGAGGGGAGCCCAAAGTTGTACTGAGCCTTCAGCCAGCTCCAATAGCCTCATCACAGCCCCCATCTCCCAGCTCCTAAAATGTGTTGCAGCTTGAATCCCCATTCTGGATTTACCACATGGTGTAAACAAAGATCATCCTCAGAGTCATCCCCAAGTCCAACAGGCAGTGTCTGCAATAGCAAATTAAGTGGATGTACAACTGCGTTTGGCTCGAATGCTGACTGACACTGAATGACCTGCAATCAACTAATGCTACTAATTAATCTTCCTAGTCCTGCAAACTGAGACGATTCACTAGCAGTTGTTTGTGACCCCTCACAAACCTTGCCTGGGGCTGATTTGAGAGAGTGTGAATTTGCACAGTCCAAACTGCACCAAACACTGTAAAAATAATTAAGATGGAGATGTCTTGGTCGTAGCATCTGAAGAAGTTTCTTTCCCCCTTTTACTTATGGAAATAGAAGTAATTTTATATGTCATGATTTTATTACTTCTGTTTTGTGGAAGTAATCTAAAGGCAATTACTGCACTGACACTCCTGTTTAATTCCTTCCCTACGTTCCGATGTATGTGTTTGCCTGCTTCTGGTAAAGGTCCAGAGTCCATGAATATGCCAAGCCTTCCAAATTTGAGTGACAGATTTCGTGACCTCTCTCTCAATTTTTGAACATTGTAACTGTGGCACTCTTGATTCTTCAGGTCCTGTCAGCTGAGCAGCAATGTAGGTTTTTGCATATAAAATATCTGTCTCAAGGTAGCACAGAGAAAGGTGCAATTTAGTTGACAACTTTCATATGGGTTTTTCTTGACAGGATTAATCTTGCACCTCACACACCTTTTCCATAAAAATGGCACATTACTGACATCTTGGGGTGTCATAGGAAAAGCCTACTTATGTTGTTAAAAGCATTTGTGTTGAAAATCCTTTGCCTGTGTTAATTGCAATCAAATAAGAAAGCTGATAGGAATTGAATTTCTCATTATCTGGGAGGTGTTTAAGTTGCAGTATGGAATGGAATTCAGTTCTGCCTAAAAAAATACAAACATAAAAAGATGAAGTATTTTTTTAATAATAACAGTTACAGTCAGTATGCATCTTAGATAAAAGCAAAAAGCCTTTGTTTTTCTTTCCCTCTCATGGCTTTCCTTTCAGTAAGAGTTGAATCTGTTCCTGGTAAATGGACATCAATAGTCCTGAAAATGCATTCAAGGGAACACAATGTTTTAAAGTTTTTGTTAACTCCTTGGAGACAGAAATTGCCTACTTATGTATGGTGAAAAGAGTATGGTGAAAAGACGCTTAGACAATGAATGGGAGCTGAGTGTTTTCTTGGCTGCCTTTAAAGCAGTACACCACTACCATTACGGTCGTAATCCTCAATATAAGGGCAAGCATGGTGTACTTAGGCTCCATAATCTAATCCTGTTTAGTAAGTAACATTTTATATCCTGATATAACCGTTCCAAGTTATATTTCCAAGTGGAATGTTCTATATTGAAGCGTTGTGAGGTAAAAATGTAGGTAAAAGACATCTACTTAGGCTTATGGTGGATTTTTAAGTCAGACTAATTGGTTTTATTCTGTCCATGACAGTAGCCAATCATCAAAGTGTCAGGCTAAAACACAAAAGTCTTCGCCAAATGTCCAGTTATATGAAATCTTCCTGTCAAGATAGTTTGTCACTAGCATTGAAAAGGTAGCAATGGTTACATCTTTTCCGATACAGAAGAATTAAAAAGAGGTTAAGGCAGGATTTTGAAACTTGAACAATGACTCTTAAGCTCAGAGTTTTATAATCACTTTTGATGCAAAGCTGAATCAAAATCACAAACTTTTTGCAATTTCACATTCTTATTTTGCGTCTACATCTCATTTTCTCATATTTAACTAAACTACATAGGGCAGAAAAATATATCCAACTGTGTACTTCAGGTTTTTCTCCATTAAGTGAAGAAAGCTCTGACTTGTCTTAATGGTTCTACTGCTTATTTGGTGTAACTTTATCATTGCTGCTTTTATGTCTCCTCTGTAATCTAAACAATACAAACCCTTTTTATTTTATACAACACAGAAATCCTGCCAGAATATTTTTCTCTGTTAGAAATGGGCTGAATATTAGAAGTACTATTTATCTCTTTGAATATCTGACTTTATGCTTAATAATAACTTCAAAGGTCAGACACTGTCCTGATATTGCAAAATGCCATTACGTAAGAAAAATCAAGACTATATGCCATCACCTTTCTAGATAACACGTTATTGTGTCACTTCTTGAATCTGTACCAGACAACCCTGGATTTCAGAGTTTTAACAGAAAAATCAAGGTGTACAGGGAGATGGGTAGAGGAGAAAAATAAGCTGTGTACAGAACAGTAACAGGAAACTCATGTAGCTGAAACCTACGCTATTTTAAAGGTAAGTGAACTCTTTTAGTTTTAGCCTTATGAAACTTGTTAATAAAGAACATGTCAAAGATGACAAAAACCCTTTACAGCTAACATTTTTAGTGGCTGAGTTTCCGAGGACACACAGTGGGCCAAATCCTTTAACTGAGCTAAAGAATGCATTATATAAATCAGTTAGCTGATGGAAATGGAATTTAAGAACACACGTTCAGAAAAACAATACAAGAAAATACCTGACTGGTGCTTGCAAAGTCACCAATGCCTCGAACCCTCTGCAGAGTTTCCAGGACATTTAGAGTTGTGTTATTGGACTTGTTGAACCTGTAGAGCCTTCTCAGTAGGATTTCTTCAGGCTGACCTAAGTGGTTTGGCACCTTTCTTTGCCTGATCCTTTCAACCTGGCAGGTAAGGTCACTTGGCTGAGGCTAGAGTCTCTGGATTATTTTTGCTTTCTGATATTGTCCAAGGGAAAAGATATGCATTATCTGTGTGAGAACATGGCAGCTCAGCTTGCTGATGCAGATTCTAGCTTGAGGGTTTAGTTTTACAAGTGCCCATCTAAACAGTGAGGTGAGCAGACCACGCAAGAAACTTTAGCAGAAACTGGCTTTTGACGTTTTCTATGGGCGTGACTTTTTGGTATAGAGCACTGGCTTCACGAATCCCTAACTGACTCTTAGACAGTACAGGGGAATTTCAGGATCTGTCCTGTTTAGTGGCTGGGCATGACACTTCTGACTGCTGCCTGTGTGCTGCCTTCACTGAACACTGCCCTTGAGGTGAGCACAGAGAACTGCTCTTTACCAGTCTCCCTTCATGGACTTGAATCACTGCGGTAAAATGTGCTGGAAAAAAGTAGCAGAGTGATTGAAGAGGTAAAATACTGGATAAAGAGATGACAGTATGTTTCCTTGCTTACTGAAACTCTTACTGCCTCAATTGTCAGGCTGTTTGAACAATTCTCAACTCTCTTCAGGAGAATATTTATTTGAATTTACAGCTGTTACTTCCTTTATGATGCTTTTCATCCTATATGCATTGCTCTATATTCTTTTTTTCTTCCTTATGTATTTAATTGCTGCAAGGTATTGAAGAAATTAATCAATTTGGAAATCTTTTTCTAATTATTCTATCATGTTACAACTCTTTTGACTAAGAGAGAACATAATGTACACACATTAGAATCTGAGAAAATGTTTTCAGAAGAACTAGAAATTCTGCATCTTACAAAGGAATTGTCTCAATGAAAGGGAAAATATGTATTAATTCCGATACTTTCTTTTTCTTTTGGCGTTCTTTTCCTATATTGCTCTCTTATCACTTTCATAGCTGTTGTTATCAGTTCATCCATTTGCACTGCCACTGAGTTAACCTCTAACAGGAAGAACATTTATCTACCTTAATTAATTTACCTACAGAATAATATAAAAGATATTTCTATTTGCACATCTGGTCTTCTCTCACATAATGCTGCAGGATATGGAGAAATTGGCATGGAGTTCATAATGGGATCTTTTTCCTAGCATATCTGTCCTGTTATTTGTGAGGCAGATTTATTATCATACACATCTTCAACAGCACCAGTAAAATTCATCCTTCAGAGGACACAAGTTCTGATCCTGTTGCTTTTTGCCTCATGCCAAAATATGGTATCACTGCCGTTTTGAATCACAAATGCCTTGCAGTTCTGTAGGTTGTGTAGACTGTTAGAAATGACCTTCCTAATTTGCATGCAGGGATAGCAAGGAACAAGGAAAAGGAGTCAGTTCCTTGCAGACACAGCTCGCTTTTAACAGCACAGCATGCTTCCCTGCCACTCCGCCACTTCATAGGTCGAAAGCTGCATTAATGTGCACCACAAAAAACCCTTTGGAGCTGAATGGATTCATTCAGGTGTAGAGCAGAATTTGACTCAGTGCTCTTGTGTGAATTCTCCTACTCTGTGGAAAACAGACCCGGGCAGACATTAAGATTTACTGCCATTAATTTCAGAGCTCATTTTGAAAGTTTGGCCCAGAAATTACATTTATAAATGTCAAATCATAAAAATAAAAAGTATCAGCTTTTTCTTATGAATATTTTAAAGAAATTAAGTAATCACTTTATTTTATGCTGTTCCTAATGCTAACTTAATTAAGTCTTAAAAGAATTTAACGAGCTTAACCAGTCCCTCTGGAGGCTGAAAACCAGATTGTTCAATCATAGAAACATTACTGAAAATAGAGATGGCAGGATATTTGAGGTTTCACTTAGAGAAAAGTTACAGAAGGACATCTAAAGCTGGGATAAACATGACATTCCTTCTCTCGCTGAAGGGATTAGATGTTAATTTTTGGTTTTTTAAAGTTGTTAAGTGTTTTTGCTACCTTTTTTTCGTACAAGCACTATTAAGTGTTGAGTGGTTGCTGGCTCAGCAACATGGGTGAGCAAAGTAAGCAGTCTCCATTTCCCCTGTGACATGAGCATGAAAGTGGACAGTTGCAATAATATTGGTGGCCCAAGATGCAAACAAATTATGAGTGCTTAATTTTGGTCTCTTAGTTCCATGAACTACTCAAAAAATATTCCAATTACATTCAATAGGTTTCAAAATACAGATTAAGTCAAACTAAATTGAAAGACCTCTCAAACAAAAGAACTAAAAGACAGCATATGAAAACAATATTCATAGAAAGCTTACTCAAGGCATTGTGTTAAAAAAGAAGCGGGCCTTAAGAGACAAGAAACTCTGATGAGAACAGAAATGTTGCATGTAAATTATATGATAAAAAGATTAATAATGTATATGTGCAAAATTATACAACCCTAAAAGGGAATATTCAAAGTAGCTTAACATAATTCTTTGATTTTTGTTTAACAAGGAACATAGTTGGATTAAAAACATTAAATTTAACATGGTAATAGGGACACCAGCTCTGTTTCCAATTCTGCATGTCCACCAAGAAACAACAACTAGATTCCACTCTCAACTTAATGCTAAACCTGAATTTAAACCAGGGGAACTTTTTATGATATGAAAATAGAATATGAATCATTGAAAAGTGTGTTTTTAGTGTAGCACTGTTTTGGCTTGTAGTTCTTGGCCAGTTCTTGCATTTGCCATTATAGCAGTGTTTTACTGTTATCTTTCCACTTTCAGAATGTTAAAGGTTGGAAGGCCTTTAGATCATCAAGACCTAAAGCTCACTGCTGTGGGCAGGGACACCTCCCAATAAATCAGGTTGCTCAAGGCCTTATCCAGCCTTACCTTGAACACTGCCAGGGCTGGGACATCCACAACTTCTCTGGACAACCAGTTCCAGTGTCTAGCCACTCCCACAGTAAAGAATTTCTTCCTAATATCTAACCTAGATTTCCTCTCTTTCAGTTTGAAGCCATTACTCCTTGTCCTATCACTACAATTCCAGACAACAGTCCCTCTCTGGCTTCTCTGTAAGCCCCCTGGACACTGGAAGGTTGCTGTGAGTTCTCCATGCAACATTCTCTTCTCCTGGCTGAACAGCCCCAACTTTCTCAGCCTGTTTTTGTCAGAGAGGTCCTCCAGTCCTCTTATCAACTATGTGGCCCTCCTCCTGACTTGCTCCAACAGTTCCATGTCCTTCGTTTGTTGGGGACCCCAGAGCTGGATGCAGCACTCCAGGTGAGGTCTCACCAGCGCAGAGTAGAGGGACAGGATCACCTCCTTTGACCTGCTGGCCACGCTCCTTTGGATGCAGCCCAGGATTCCATTGGCTTTCTGGGCTCTGAGCTGGCTTGTGTTGAGTTTTTCATCAACCATCACATCCAAGTCTTTCTCCACAGGGCTGCTTTCAACGACTTCTCCACACAGCCTGTACAGGTGTCTGGGAATGCCATGACCCAGGTGCAGGATGTTGGACTTTATTGAACCTCATGAGGTTTGCATGGTTCTGCCTCTCAAGTGTGGCAAAGTCCCTGTGAATGGCACCCCTTACCTCCAGCATGTCAACTGCACCACACAATTTTTCATGTTTTTTTTTTCTTTTTTTTCTTTTTTCCCAATCACAATGAGCCAACGCTACCTCAAAGCATTTTGGCTTTGCTTTTGAAAGTAAGAAGAAGATCCTCCCTACTCTGATCTCCAAAATTAGCTTTTCCTCATTCTTCAAGTGCTTAATAAGAAATAGTTATGCAAAGAAAATATTCAGTGTTCAAGAACAAGCTAATTGGGTTCTTTTCATAATTGGTAGTTTATTGCACATTTGTATTCAAAACTGTTCCCACTGAACTCCCTGAGCTGTGGAAGGGAGACACAGTGCTTTTGTACATGTTTTCTTAGCTGTCAAGCCTAGCTAAAGAGTCCCTTACTTTTATTTAGAAAAGATATTTGCAATATCTTCAGCAATGAGGAACAGGCTTTTACAGGGTAATACTTGAACTGGTGCTGTCTCATTCAGAGAGCGTTCAAGAGCCTCCCAGGCTTTAGGTTCATCCTTCCCACCTGGGAATCCCATTGCAGAAGTATTATCTGGAGCTAAACCTTTTTTTGGGCAGTAGCCTCCACCTCACCATGCATCTTCCTCCAGACTTCTCTTTTCAGATTCCTTAGGCTGTATTTCAAGAGCAGAGCAATTTCTTTGCTTCGGCTTTCAAGAACTGCACGTGTATCAGTGTACTATAAAAATATTGTTCTAGTTCTGTTTATAGATTAAGCACACTTTGGTCTTCAGTAAAATTCCCTGTCAATGGCTCTGAAAATGAAAAGAAGCAACCATCAGCAACTCATATAGTTATTCTGTTGGATGTATTAATGTCTATAGACTGTCAGATACAGACTGCTTTTGCCACAAGAGCTAATGTGTGTTGCTGGGTAATTTAGCCTTGGATATTTCCCAAGTATAATAGATGTAAAAGTTTAGGAAAAAAGTCTATGTTTTTCATAAACGTAATTTTTCTTCATGAAGCTCACAATGAAAATTGCTGAAACCTGGAACCCAACTCTTGCCATTTAATGTATTCCATGTATCTAGCAGAAGTCCATAGATCTCTAGATACAAAAAGAATTTAAGATTAAAACAAAGAAATTATTGTACCCAAAGGGTGCTTTCCATCCCAGCTGCTCATCTCTACACTCAAAATATCTTGGCGTTATGCTGCTTCTTATGAATTAATCTTCACAAGCTGATAATATTTTCATAAATTCTAATTAGCTGCTGCATGGACTGAGCTTGTTGTTTTGCAAAATACACTGTTTTTTGGTAACTTTGTTAGATGTAGCTGTGTGGCAAGAGGAAGTATCCAGACTGCAGTTTAATTATTAGGAGAAAACATGTGGACAGGTTTTAGTTACAGATCATGTAGAAAACACATTATTAAATAGAAAATTCTTGTTAACAGCCTTTATTGCAGATAGAATTAAACCAAAGTGAACTTAACTACGAAAGTAGTATTTATGCTTGCTGTGTAAAGTCAAAATCTTGAGTAGCTAAAATACATTTTTCGGATTCAATGGATTTTAATGGAGACAGAATTGCCTTCTCAGATATGTTATATAAATAAATCAAACGCTTTGGAAACCAGGACCTGTGTTTTCATCCATGATGAAAAAAAGATAAAGTTGGTTCCATGTAGTTATGGTTATTTGATAAGTTGCAGTTTGGGAACAATTTCCATCAATATTAGCCACCAGTTCCAACTCTTCTTTAAAACCTTTCTTCTGTACACCTTTGGGTGGTTCTCTGTAAGCCTGTTATTCCTTATTCCCTTCCACAGAAATATCTATTTGCCTTGTTTATGTGTGCCACAAACTCAGCTTATGTGTGCCACAAACTCAGCTTATGTTGACCATCTCCAGATATCACAAGACCATCAATTGCTGAAGATGTGGAGAAGCAGCAGGGTAGGGGATGCTATGAATCTGATCTCCACTGCGTAGATGCTTATTAGAAAATCTTTGTATGTGACTGTAGTTCTTTTGGATATGGACCTCATTTAATTTTTCACATAATCTCTATTCTGTTGCATGTTTCAGTTTTGTTTGATGAGCACTGTCAGGTGTCATTTCTGGCCTCAGTACCTCAAGTACTGAAAAGTACCTCAAAAACTGAAAACCCCCCAGTGATTATGAAAGACATTTTCCTGACCAAAGCATAATCTTTCTGCCTCTGGGTATTGCAGACCCATGCATTCACCTCTTCTTTATGGACTCATTAGTTCAACCTTGCTGCTGTGGATCACAAGAACACAAGGGTAGCAGCCATTTGCTGCTCTCTCCAGTAGCTCCTTATGAAAGCGATTTTATATGTTAACATACTTAAAACAAGAGGATTTTACCTGATGTTAGAAATCTTATAGCCCTATAATTTACTCAAGAACCAAACTCAACTTCAGGAATAAAGAGAGGATGAAAGGATGCTGCAAAGCCTCAGCTCTTTGGAAAGAAGACGCAGGCTGCACAAACTTTTCAGAATATCAGCTCAAATAACTTTGCCCAAAGAACAAAACTGGCAACACTACAGATGACATGGATGAAACAGAAGACTGTACAAGGATCAGATGCAATCCTGTGGTCTCTTCCTGATTGATGGAGTTCAGTTAGCTTTCACCTGAAAGGGCCAGAATAAGCACCTCAAAATCTCACGTCAACAGAGTTGGTGAAAAAGAGAAAGAAACTAAGGCATCTTGCTGCTGAATCTTATAGTGGGAAGAACAGACGCAGTTTAGTAAGATGGGATTTTGAACTGAAACTAAAAGAAGGTCAAAAGACTGCCATCCTACAGTGATGAAAAAGTATTTGTGCAAAGCAGAAGGACTATGCAAATTGTTTGGAAATACAGCAGTGTGCATGCTTGGTGAAAAGAAGACAGAAATAAGGTCAAAAACATGCATTGAAATAAATATAAGGGCACACCTCTACACTCTGATGCAAGCCTTGGTCTCTGCAGTCTCAATCTAGTCAGAATATCATAGAGGTGAATTGAAAGCACTAGCAAATCAGCCCTGCTCCAATATCTGATGTCTCCTCTCTAATGGTAGTGAAGGGAGAAAGACAGAATGAAGAACTCTCAAAAGTCAATGCTGCTGTCCATGGATGAAAAAAGAATTACTGAGGTGGACTTTTTCAAAAGAGAATTTGCAATGCAATACACGAGCTCTCTTGACAATCACTGATTGTTTTGATCTTTCTAAGAAAATTTACATTCCACATGTGCCAAAATGAGAATTGAACTCAGCTGTTGATTGCAACAAGAATATGATTCATACCTTGACAGTGAAATAGTTAAATAAACTTCAGAAATTAAGAAATATAGTAGCCTTCTTCCTTTAAAAATTTGAAAAGTAGCCTCAGGCTGGGTTTAGCAAAGTAGTTAAATATAGAAAAAACAGCACATCCCTGCAACATGAAGTGTGTGGAATGCCTGCCAGCACTGGGTTGTTTGGTGGAAGGATGTGAGGACTGACTGTACTATGATGTGTCAGGGGATATCAACATTGATTTAAACTGTTCAGGATGCACAGGAAAACTTTCAGTTTTTTCTAATGGGATGTGGAGCTCTTTTTCTGTTCTCAGTCTCTACGTGCCTTTCCTACATTTATTCAATATAAAAATGACAAAGGAGAATTTGAACATTTTCAAGGATATAGACCTCAGTGAAAGTCATCTATTTCTCAGGATTTTCTGAATCATGGGCAGGGAGCATGTTTTCATACAAGACTGACTTTTCTGTTGAAATTTTGTCCTTTTCTCTACTTTGTCTGTTGGTGTTTATTTTTTCTGTTGTATACACTGTCTTCTGCTATGGGCTATCAGGCTGCTGCACTTGTGTTTGCAAAGAGAAGCCAGGCTGTGTTTCAATTTGCTGAGAGATGAGAAATTTAATTGCTACAGGAGATGTGTTGACAAAGGCCATACTGGTGTGAAAGTGAAGCATTCTGCATTTACTCCCCTTGTATGTTTCTCAGATCAAGACTGCTGAATCTGAGTCTGGAGTAACCAGATGTTGCTCTATCCAGTGTTGCTGCTACAGCCTCTCTTGAGTGCCCTTTCCCTCTTGTTCATCCACACCTTTGGTAAATATTAGCCTAAATCTTTATTTTCAGATATACTGTCTCTCCTATTTTTATTACTGCCATTCTTTCTCTGTAACAATATAGGCTGATTTTATTGAAAGAACAATCAATTAGACAGTTTTCAAATTGTATTATAGATGTCTTTTACCAATAATTGTAAAAACTAAGGTTCAGGGTGACAGGAAGAGAGAATTGCTAAATCTAAACCTAGAAAATACATGTTTTGAAATTGGACTCTGACAGCCAGTTACAAATTAAATTTTAAAAATGTTTAGGAATTTTATGTTTATCTTTGAGATTCAGCTGTGTGGAAACACAATGAACTCACAGAAATACACTGACGCAGGACTAGTCCAATCTTGCCTTTGAAGTGTGCAAATGAAAACTTGCAGAACAGAATAATCACAGTGCAACATGACATATCAATTACCTCCCATTACAGCACAGGCAAACAGCTGTCGTGGTGCTGTTTGTTATGTGAACAGTGTGCTTGGGATCCTGTGGAGCACAGATGTAAATTATCCCTGTCCCTGTGAGCTTATAGTGAAACAAAACAAAATGAGAAAACCATATGTAAACATATTTATAATATGAGAGTTATTTAAAATGTCATTGTGAAAGAGGGAACAAGGAAAACTTTGCATTCCAGATTTACACTGAATTTCAAAAACTTGCTTTTTAAAAAATTTATTTTGGAAGATACCATACTGTGCGTCTGTCTCATTCAGAAGTCCTACTGAGATATAATTGAAACAGTGATAAGTCACTGTCACCTACTGTCTTGCTGCTTGGGAAAATCTGCACACACGTTAGCAACAGAAAAGTATCCTTTGAGAGCCACTCTTGATCTTTTACTTTTGAATGTGCAGTATGTAATGAAAGAGCTGCCAACAGAAACCTCTTGTCCTTTTGCAAAATGGAAAATAAATTATGTTGGCTAAGGGATGATTTTACACAGTCCCCAACTTAGCATATTATATGGCATAACATTGTGTGGAAAGTAAAATTCTATCAAGAGAGAGATTTTTTTCAGAAACAACAAGGATTGAGTATTAAATACAGGCTATTTAATATCATTAAGTGGTCATGGCTTTCATTAAAATATGTTTGAATGTGTAAGATACTTTTGATTGTCCTACCTGAAGGGCTTGATTCCAACTCTAAAATGTACTTCAGCCCCAAAGGAAGACAGGTATTATTTCTTCTTGTGAAAGTGAAGAAGCCTTGAAATTTCATAGCACTACAATGTAAAAATCTGCCTTAATAAAAGTTTCTAAAGGGATATTTTGAGTTAGCATTGCCTTGACATGGTCATTCTTTGGGTACAGTGTCTCTTGTCCAGTCCTAGCCAGACAGGTTGGTCCATGGTAATGTTTGGTGAAGACTGCACAGCTCCTGCTTTAAGTAGCTGTGTTCAGGTCAGGGATGACTTGCCATGTGTTAAGCAGACTCAGGTCTACATTTTCAGCCTATGTGGAACAAATACCTTCTCTGAATTTTTAGCCTGCACTTAAAAAAAAAAAAATTGGTGAAGTTAGGATCAAGTTAAAGACTCCAGGGGAAGGCAAGTGCTAGTAAAAATAAGCAGAAAAATCACATGACTGATCAGTGACTGAAAGTGTGGTGCTAAGATTGAATCCCTAGGTTACCTTCTTGCTAGTCTGAGTCTTCATGTACTGCTGGAAAACAAAAATCGTGTCTATCTCCCCCATGTCAATTTATGATATCCTAAAAATCTTCAGAAGTTGTATAGAAAGTAATGCTAGCTAGGATGGTATACTAAGTAGTAAACGTGTTACACATCTTCCAGCATTAATTGGTAATAATTTTATGCAATTTTCCAATGAGTTAAAATTAGTGTGTGGTGTTGTTGCTAAGGAAAATTACTTGACACTGAGTGCTTGAGGTTTTCTGACAAGGAGATTTCACATCAATTAAAAACTGTTTAGTTTTATGGATTTAAAATTCTTATGTATTCTTATGTATACATGTACACATCCATATATTTGCATGATTGCTAAAACAGACTTTAAAAGTCACCTTTTTAATAATGTTTTCTGCAAAACTCTATTTACTTCTTCTTTT
>VZRN01011460.1:979052-992203 GCA_013397935.1 Dasyornis broadbenti | reverse complement strand
TTTTTTTTTTTTTTTTAGATTCTAATACATTTGCTAAAAGGAAACTGCTAAGGAAATAATTGAGACACTGCAGTGCCAGACGGTGTAGATCTGCAATCGTCATTGACTTTTCCTACTCAGAAGGATTACGTTTGTTTTGTGAAATCTCTATGAAGCACATGTTTCAGTTTTGTCAAAAGGTCAAATTGCATCCATATGAATGCTGTTGTCCCCTACCACAAAAAAAATCAGCTGGCAGGTTTCCCTGTGTACTGCAATTTCTTAATTGCTTACTTGCAAAACCCCAGTGAGAGTGGGCTTGTAATCAGAATTCTCTACAAATACTGTGTAAGAGAAGATAAAATGGAAAAAGTATTGAACACAACAGCCTATGCTTAAAATAGTTAATGGAGATTAACCTTTTATTTTCAATAAAATAGAAATAATCATACTTATAGAATGAATGGAAGCAAAAAATGGTCCTTCAGACTTAACAGGAGGAACAGTTAAGCATCTTGATTTAGGAATGGCAACGGGAAAGATACAGGAAGGAAAAGGCCTGAGGCATTCAGACCGTACGACAAATAAGACCTAAATAATGCAGAGTTTTCTCAGCTGCAAATGCAGGTGTTTGCAGAAGCAGTGCAGTTGTTGATCCTTTTGGGTGTATAATTCCCTTTAGTGACATATCTGAATAAAGATTCTTCTACCAGGTGTTTATCTCTAATTGGCCTAGGGCCTTATATACATGCCCACAATCCCCACCCCCCATGCCTGGACTTCCCCCCAATATGCAAGGATATTTAAGAATAGAATAAACCCCATCTTATCAGTTGTCTACAGGTTAATAAGGAACATCCTCCAAAACCAGGAAGGTGTCGTTTAAATTTCACTCATCATGACAGTGGCTCTCTCTTTATCACCTTCTTCTGCATGTGTAAACTAGGCTGTAAAAATTAAGACTCACTTCTCTACTGATGTGAATGAGATTTTAGTGCATGTGTACATAAACTGGTGAAGATTTAATAATGTTCATGGAAATATCACTGGGGACGCATTTATTCCTATCTTCACTCCTACTTTCAAACACTATTTCTCCTCTCTCATAGAGACATACAGTACTGCTTACTGGCTACTTTCTTAGCTTTTACTTTTAACTGTCACATGTTATTAAGAAAAAAATTAAAATTAAAAAAATACCAAATCAAATAAAGCCAACCCCACAAGAGACTGAGGAAGCATTGTCTTGTCACAGTTGTACAGAAAACCCTTGAAAATGGGACTAAAGGTAATTGCATGCTACCATTCATTTGGCAGTGCTGCCGGCTGTCTGAAAACAACTGGTTTGAGTCATAAATTCTCCTATGCAATTTGTTATGTACCATCTTTGACACCAGCAATGATGCATTCAGCATCACTGTTCTCGTTTTCTGTGTTACTGCAACATGTAGGAAAACAGGAGCAACATTTCATTTTGACTAACTTTTTAAAGTTAGTTTCTCCAGCACCTTTGCAGGATTGTGAAAGTCCCTCTTCCCTAGTTTAAGGAATTCAGGTGAAAAGAGCCAGTTGGTGCACCAGGTCTGCAAAGCCTGGGAGGCCATGCATGTGCGCATCATGCATGGTGTGCTGTTTCAGAGATGATGTAGGATTTCAGAACCACTAAAAGAGGAACAGCTGAATTAATTCCTCACATAAATATTTCGAACATGTTGAAAGCGTTACAGGTGGTTGAGTCTTTGAGAAGCAATTAGAGCAGCACACAAAAATTTGTTAGCACATTTTCAGGGAAAGAGAACATTATTGAAACACACTGTTCCAAAACAAGAACACTTTTCAGGTCAACTACTTTGGAATAAACTCTTTTCCAGGACTGAAAAGGAGCTTCGTTCTGTGGCATGGGAGCAACACGACTTTAGGACATTTGGATTGTCTTTTTTTGACCCATCATAATGGCAGAATAACAGAACAAATGGGGTTGAAAAGTTGTAGGCACCTGCCCTGGGGACTATGTGTCCCCAGAAAGCAGAGGTACTTGCTAGCAGCTCCCCACCATTCCAACAGTCACCTTTGGAAACATGCTCATTGTCATAATTTCCTAGTAGGTTGCTCTGGATCCTGAAAGCTGAATATGTCACCTTCAAGGAAACTCAACTCCTGTACAGGCGCACTATTTCTCATCTATTTTTTTTTATAGAGTCTTTAACGTGCTCTTTCTAAAAATGATGCTGCACACATCTTCTGGATTCTGTGAAGGCATTATTCAAGAAGTATTAGCTTGCAGTGGGGTACATTTTGTAAGCATGGCCACAATGTGTTCTCCTTAATTATTTTGCATTAATGCCATTTGTTTGGATGGCAAGAAGAAATGTCTTAAAGGTGGGACAAAGATGAGATAAACTTCTAGAAAATGGCAAAGTCATCTGCAAGCCACTGGAAAAAGCAGTCTTGCTCTAAGCTCTTCTATTGCATTAGGTTTCTCACACAGGAACTGAGCACTCAGCTCAGAAGAGTCAAACTCTATTCAAAACATTTTCTATGCATCTAGTAAGCTGTAAGTGGTCAGCTGGTGTAAGGAAATTAGTTGGATTAGACAGAAGAAAATGAGACAGAAACTGAATTTTTTGAATATGACCTGCGCCCGCCACCCCCATCCCCAACAGTGAACTTAAAGACCTTTTCAGCACCTTTCAGAAACATTGCAGTTACACCTTGCACCCATGTGCCTTTTGCAGTGTCAGCTGCACCCAGCAAGGCACATTTAAGGCAGTTTAGGGCATATTGTAATCCAGTTCTACAAGAAGATGGTGCTCCATCTGCCTGTTGCCTCTACCACTCTTGTCTGTCTTCTTTACTAGAATTTCCCCTAAAAACAAAAGTTTGGTTCAGTTTTAATCTAGATACTTCACTCCAATTGTAGACCTGCATCTAGCACAGCACAAGTGAAATGGGATGGATGAGGAGGCTAAGGGATGAATGTAAGAATGGGGTCTATGTGTTAGAAGCTGGCTGAGCATCTTAAATGAAGGTTTTCTAGTTCAGTGGGTTTTCAATTTTTCCAGTGGGATCCAGCATCTACAAATGTCACTGATGGGAGCTTCCATATCTCAATCACTTGGAAACTTATGTGCTAATACACTCAATCTTTTTAGTGATGCAACATTTTTGTCCTTGGCACCTTCCAGGGACCACTATCATCTTTGTTGTCTATACCCTACAACAAGGCTTCAAACAAATGCACCCCTGCTGCAGATGTGAATATGCAGAAAATTCCAGACTGCTGTCTACTGTGCTTCTTGGAGTGAAATCTTATACACCTCTTTTGTTTCATC
The DNA here is from genome assembly GCA_013397935.1 of Dasyornis broadbenti. Lineage (NCBI taxonomy): Eukaryota > Metazoa > Chordata > Aves > Passeriformes > Dasyornithidae > Dasyornis > Dasyornis broadbenti. Next base: position 988,892 of record VZRN01011460.1, on the reverse strand, counting down.
TTCAAATTTTCTTTCTAATGAAGGGTCTTGTTATTTGATGATACAGTTTCATTGCTTTTTTCACTCCTGTCTGTTTCATCACTTTGCTGTGCTATTGGCATTTTCTGTAATATTCTTTTTTCCTTATCTAAATAGTTTAAATATCCCACGAGGTTCTTTTCTCCTTTATCTCTTTTTCTTTCTTTCTTTCTTTTAAATTGTATTTTGACCTGCTACTACTTTCCATACTTTCTTTGTGAATTTCTTTCCATTTGTCTCTCTTGATCTCTCATTGTCTGGTCCCTTAAGAGACTTTTATTCTTTCCTACATTTACATGCAGAACAGAAATATTCTGTAGAGTTCACAGCTGTATGATAAGCTCTGATTTTAATATTCTTGTCCTGGGTACAAAGACTTGCTTACACAGGGGAATGACTCATTCTCCAAGGCATTCTAATCGAGCAAGTTTAAATTACACCTATGGTTTAGCTTGAGATCAACTTCTTGTAAAGGAGTCAGAATTGGCTCCCTAGCAGCTTTTCAAAATTACTTTCTAAGATAATGTGCTTTCTACTTAAGATGAGATAGTAGAATCTTCACAGAAAGGTGGTATATCTAGTCCTGTACTGTAATTGATGCCTAAATCTCTGAAGTGATATTATGCTTATCATACTGCATTGAAAACTGCAAGCTTTAATAAAACAAGCTGTATTGGTTTCAGAGCTGCCAGCCATTGAGTGAAGCACAGCTTATTCCCTAACTTCTGTCTTCCCAACCACTCCTTCTTCCCACCCCCAACCATAATTATACACACTGATAAGATGCCCCTGAGACTTCTCTTCTGCAAGCTAAGCAGCTCTAGCTCTCTCAGCTTCTCCTCAAACAAGCGATGCTCCAAGGTTACTTTATTCATCTTTGTGGCCTTGCACTGGACTCTCCAGTGAGCTGGACTCTTTCCACATCTCTTTTGTTCTGGGGAGCCCATAACTAGAGCCAGCACTACACACGTGTCTTACCAGTTGTCCTGGTTCCACCAGCACCCTCTGGTCCATGTCTGCAAAGGTGCTTTCTGTAAGACCACACTTATCCTAATGCAGTGGTCCAGCTTATCCAAAGGGAGCTTTTTGGACATTGGCACAGCTCAGATGTTGCCTAAAAGAGGTGGAGTATATTAGAATGTATTTCTCATCCTTTTCTGGGATGGGGATTCTAGAAAAAAAACCTTCCAAAAAATAGTTGAAATAATCTTCAGACGTGTCTGGAAACTCATAGTTACAGCACTGTTCCATCAAATGATCTAGTCTCTATAATGGTGCTTAGAGAGTGAATCTGTATCATGAGGGGAAGAAATTGGATCCATTGAAGATCTGATAGCTTTTTTTTGGTGAATACTTTAAAATAATTAATTATTTTCAACAAACGAACCTAGGAATTTTATGTTTGAAAAAATTAATTAATTTTTATTTATTTAATTAAATAAGTACCATGCTGCAAACAGTTTATTTTATTATGGAGCACATTTAATTGCTCTTTTTTCCAGGTCCAAGCTGAGGTTAAGAAAATACTTACAAAATTTGAATGGATAACTTTTCACTTGGAGACTACCATTGTAATCTCCCACTTTTTTTAAAGACAAAGAGATGGCAGTTTCATTTTTCTTGCTAAAACATGCCTTTATGCACATTACATTTTAGTAGCCACACTTACACAATTCTTGAAAAGTGGATACAGGAACCTCAGGAAGAAGCTATAAATTAGAACATTTTCATAAAATATTTGTCATCAGGATTAGGTGAGTACACTGACTACCCATTTTGAATGGTGAATTGAAAGGGATTCACTTGAAAATGTGTTGAAAATGAAAACAATGTCTGCAAGATATGCCAAGCATAAAATGTCATGCAGTCCTCTCTCTTTATTTGCCAGAGATATCTTTCTTTTGGTACTACTCAGGACATAGACTCATGAGCCTGGAAGGTCCAATCTGTCTGCCCATGCAAATGGGTAAGGGACTGCTGGAAAAGCCCAGATGTCCCTTCAATGATGAAGAATTGCTTGAGGCCCTGTCGGATTTTTGTGAGGAGGTGGCTGGCATCAACTCAGCTGTCTATCACAGAACTGGCTCTGATCCTGCTTGACTTGTCACGGCAACGAGTCTCTGATCAAATAAGCCTTGATCACTGAGTGAGGAGTTGGCCTCTCTTCCTCATAGGAAATAACATTGGAGAAGACAAGGAATACTTTTCCAAACAGAAAAGTTTGGACAATTCTCTTGACCAATTCTCTCTGACTCCATGTCAGTTTTCAAACCTCCTTTATGTATCTTGGACTTGTAATATTGGAAATGTGTGTGTGTATACAGGGGGAAAATATCAGAAAAGTATTTACTATTGCTGTGGTTTAACCCCAGCCAGGAACCAAGCCCCACACAGCCCCTCACTCACTCCCCCACCAGCAGGACTGGGGAGAGAATTGGAAGGGTAACAGGTAGAACACTTGTGGGTTGAGATAAACACAGTTTAATAGGGAAAGCAGAAGCTGTGTATGCAAACAAAGCAAAACATGGAATGAATTCACTACTTCCCATGGGCAGGCAGGGGTTCAGCCATCTCCAGGAGAGCAGGGCCCCATCACATGTAATGGTGACTTGGGAAGAGACACCTCATCACTCCAGAGGTTCCTCTCTGCTTCCTTCTACTTCCCCCCACTTTATACAATGAGCATGATGTCACATGGTCTGTAATATCCCTTTGGTTCATCTGGGTCACCTGTCCTGGCTGTGTCGTCTCCCAAACTCCCATGCACCCCAACTTCCTCACCCTGTGTAAGCCATGTTAAGTAATAACAAAACCATCCCTGTGTTATTTAGCAAAAATCCAAAACACAGCCCCATACCGGCCACTGTGAAGAAAATTAACTCTACCCTAGCCAAAACCAGCACTGCTATACAGAAAAATTCATAGCATTAAGCACATAGAACCCTCTAATTCAAGTGTGTGATTAGTACTGTTGCATATGGGTGGATGTTCTTTGGAGTGCAACACTTAGCAGATTTGCAATGGTTTTAAAATACTAAATAATTATATTGCAATTATGAGCATGCTTTATTCTTTTGGGTACAAAGAGGTTACAGGAACATTTATGATTAAGCTCTACCACAGCACAAAGGCCTAATAGGTTTTGCCAAGGTGATTCCACATCAGCATTTTTGTCCATATAACAGTATTACTTAAAAAAGGGGACTTTTTGTAGTCTGAAACAACCTTGCCACAGCAGACTGGAATGCCATAATGGTTTTTTTGACATTATAAATTAACTTATGCTGGTCTGAGTTCTGGCACGGCAAAATTACTTCTGATTTCTAAGCCATTACATTTAAAGTTAGCTCTTGTATTCACGATAGCATTGCAGTGTGCATGTAAATATGCCTTCAAGGAGGAGTTTCATGAACAAGAAAATATTTAGTAACTGCTGTGAAAAACTGAATAGATTAATATTAGTGAAAAAACCTGGGTTTTCATTAATTATTTTTTTAAGGATAACATGGTGAAATGAATAGGAGAGCAGAATAACCTAATGTAAATCTAGTTAATGAACAAAATTTAAGCATTACAGTGCTAAATTTACTGATGTCTGTCAAATCTATGGCTGAAATAAATATATTGGTAGGCGCAAGACTGAGAAAGAGAGCTATAACCCCATATTACAAAATGATGACTCCCTTATCTAAGCCATTGAAGGAAGAGGGAAAAAGTAATCAAAGAGCTTAGAGATCCTCCAAAAGACAGTGAGCCAATGCAGAAGAGACATGAAGGATCACAGATTCAGGGAGGAAAATCTCTGCTTTTTAAGATAGAAATAAAGCAGATATCAAAGAAGATGCTAATTTAAAAATAAAAAAAGATATAAATAAAAAAATCAATAGACTCTATCTTTCTGTGCAAGCCAAATGATTTTGTACATTGAAACAAGGGAGAGTCTTTCACATATTCCTGGTGGAAAATGTCACACAATGGTGGAGCAGAAGTATTTTGCAGTTGCCTGTAGAAAACTACAATTCATCTTTGACAATTACAATATCTCCTTTAATTTATTTCAGCTGCCATATAACATCAAAGGCACTTGAGTCTTCTGCTGAGTACAGACTGGTACATCACTGCGAGACCTGTTCCTTTTTAAAATAAATCCACATGGCCTTTTCTGTCTGTTACTTTTTGGCTACAGAAAAAAGGAGGGAAAAAAGCAAAATATAATAAACAAAATATTTAGGAAACTAGTATGACAGTTGTGAAAGAAATATTTCCTTGATGTAGCTACAGTTGCTGTCAATAAAATGGAATTAATTTAATTTGTATGTTTAATTAAAAGCATGGATAATTAAAATATTAATAACCTCTTTTTAGAGAGAACATATTTGGAAGTTTGTAAAGTTATAATAAAAAAATTATGCATGAAAAGCTCTACAATAACAGGATCTGGCCATGGATTCTTTCTTTTGTTTTTATCATTACAATTTGAGAAGAAAGATTCTCACAAGAAAACTGCCAGAAATGATTACAACACTCTTACTGTCTTGTTTCTCAATCTAATTCAGAAGAAGGAAAGTTTGCACTTCCTTCTTATTTTTCCGTAATTTTTAAGTTGGTGGTTATCTAACTATAACTCAATTAGCAGTGCTTCTTCCTTAGAATATGTATTATTTTTTAAAGTTAGGTAGTGGGTCAAGGATGAAGAGATATTCTCAGCCTTAAACAGTTTACTATCAAATGGCAACACCCAAATCTCCAAGAGCAAGAACACAACTGTAAATTTCCTGACAGTTATTGATTATTTATTGTATTTATCATTTACTCTTTTTGACAAAGATGAGGGAATGTCACAACATTCAACAATTTTCCTTTGACTTCACAGGTTCAGTTTTTTTCCCTGAAGTTCTCGGCATATTTCTATAGACTTTGATAAAATTAAGTTCTTAGCAAACTTCCTCTCGGGTGGGAAGCTATGTAGCATCCAAGATAATTTTGCTTTCTACTAAGTTGAAATTGAATCATTCTGTGTTGTAAACAATTGACAGCTATATTGCCTCTTTGGTTTAAGACTCTAACACTGCAATTATTTTCTGCAGACTGATATTTCAGTACATGGTGATTTTCATTTAGGAAAGCATTGAAAGGTACATTGTTTCCTTGGTTTGTGGAGGCTGCATGCAACATATTCTTAAATGAAACAAAAACAAACAGAATAAAAGAAGGGCAGGAAGGAAAAATTATTAAGTAAAAAGCAATTAATAAAGAACAATTTAGACTAGATGGTAGTCTGACAAAAAAAAGGGAATAACAAAAACTTTGTGCTGGGAAAACAGGTAGTTTAGCACTGCTGTCACTACTTCTGACAGTGAGGCTCAAGGTCCCAGTGGCTGGAGAGCATGCTTGAAAGGGCTTCTGAACATCACTAGTCAATTTAGCTCCAGCTCTCTGAAATACAGTATTCATCTAGAAGTGTTCATTGTCAGGACTATGTTGTTGAAAAATAAGGCACCTATTCTATTTAAATGCTTTTGCTGTAAGCCAGCTGGAGCCAGCACTGGTGCACAGAAAGTGTTGAAGTTTTGGTATGGCCTAGTGATATGTTCAAAAGTCTCCAGCAATTGTGCTGAAAGTGGGCAAGAACTGCAGAATCTGTCTGTGAAATCACAAATCATCTCATGGTGTGTAGACAGACAGGGATGCAGGCAGCTGATATCTGAAAGGGGTTGCCTCCAGGAGCTGGATCTGCAGGGTCTTGTCAAGAAAAAGAAATATTTTATGAAAACTAAAACCATTTGACATGAAAGACAGGTGTTCTGAGTGCAGAAAGAGGATTTTGAATATGAATAATTTGTGTTGCAAATGTTTAGGGTTCATTTCTGTTCTTTCTGCCTTGGTTCTCTGTCAAGAAAGTCATTAACAAGGAAGTCTTTAACAAGGAAGCCTTTATTGAGACTAATTCTTTTAAAAGAAAATCTCTTTTTCCCAGAATATCAGAAAGCTACCTTAATAGTGTGAATCAGATCACTTTAGTTTCACCTTTACAGTCACTCCGTTCACTCACAGAAGCACTGAAAATTGTTCAGTTTTAAATATCATTCATAGTGATGCCTTTTTTCCATGATAAAAAATTGAGGCAGACACAGCAGTAGCAGGGAAAAGGGTATTTACCTTGGTTTTACTAGGATCCTTGGAGCAAAGCCCATTACAGATGGAAATACGGCAGCAAGCACCTGGGCCCCCCACGCATCCAAGTGCTGCAAACTCAGAGCACGGGTCCACACGGGTGCAGGAACAGGCTAAGCCCCCGAGCCCCTCCAGCATACAAGTTTTATGGACTTCACAAATTAGCATATCAATCTAAAATCCCCAATAAGAAATGTGATAGATTGAGTAACAGTCCCCCTACCCTCTCAGCCCCCCTCAATGAAATTGCAGTCTAGTTTACAAAAAACATGTTCCAGAGAAAGAGGCCCATCAAGGTTGGAGCCTATAGCTCTAAGATAGTGTAGAGCTGTTGACATTTCATTGGGTATGTTTCATCTTCTTGCCTGGTAGGACCCCCAAACTAAGCTACATATCAGACTACAAGAATTATAGGTATGTGGGCTAGGGTACAAGGGATTTGTGTAAAGGGTACAAGAAATATGTGTGAAGGGTATAAGGAAGGCAAAGGGGTTTAAAATGTATTAAGGGTATAAAAAGAGTTTAAAAGGTATAAAAGAAAAAGACCTAAAAACCCCATCAGGCATCAATAGCACCTAGACTCTTAATGGAGGCATGAATATTCCTGGGACTATCATGCAATTCATTGGAATTGTAAACTGAAACTTACAAAAGGATGCATTGTAAAAATGTTTCTACTTCAGACTCTAAAAAGTTCTTCTGGTCCTATTGTGTCCTGCCAGGTTTTATTAGAGTATCTCTGGTAATATCACTATAAATAAACCTTGTAAGAGTGACAATTTCATGGTTAACATTACTACAAACCTGAGTGCAAAGGGTCAATGCTAAGTTAAAATAAATCAGGTGAAGAGAAGATAAACAATTACAATTCATTAATTGTTTCTAAATTTGTAAGAAGATTATATTTCAGTGAATGTATGCTTTTCAGTCGTAAACTTTGTGCAATCATGGCTAGAAGACAGAACACTTCCTAGTGTGCTGTTGTTGCCTTTTTCGGATGGTGAAAAATGTGAGGCAGACACAGCAGTAAAGGGAAAAAGGGTATTTTACCTCGGTTTTAATAGGATCCTAGGTGCACGGCTCATCAAAGGTAGTAACACAGTGAAAAGCACACGAGCAGCCTTGTATAACGCGTATACAATTTTATGGACCTCACAAATTAGCATGTCTATCTAAAACCCCCCAATAAGAAACTTAATAGATGAAGTAACTGTTCCCCTTTCTAGTTACCTTCCCTAAATGAGATTACAGTCCAGTTTACAAAATATGTTCCTGAGAGACTCCATCCAAGGTTGGAGTCTCATGTTCTGAGATTGTAGAGAGCTCTTGGCCTTCTACGTGAATGTTTCATCTTCCTGCTTTGCAAAACCCTCAAACTAAGCTAAATATCAGACTACAAGAATTATAGGCATGTGGGACTAAGGTACAAGGAGTGTGTGTGTAAAGGGTAGAAGGAAAGGAAAAGTATAAAATGTATAAAATGTACAAAAAGGGTATAAAAAGGGTATAAAAAAGAAAAGACAAAAATCATCAGGCATCACCATGTTATGGAATCCCTACAAATGAGAAATTTGAGTCACTCCTGAAATTTGAGTCACCTTTTACCATTTTTGTCATTTATTTATCACTAATTCTTGGAAGCTGTATATGACATCAAGTTGTACCGTTAAGGATGGTAAGAAGGATTTAATTGGCACTTTAAAAAAACATTTATTACCTGATGGATGGGAATGTTATAATATATGATTTTTTGCCTTTAGAGCACCTAAGGAAAAATCATTTAAGCAGCTGATAATCACCAAAAACGCCAGTCTAGTAGTCAGCTGGACAAAACCATGTTCCTCTCCCTTCCCCATCCTGCTGTAGCTTTCAGGAAGATGATAAGTATTGCTGTAACTGGACTTTATTCTTTTGGTTAAGGAGAACATCAGTAAAATGATGCCATAGAAAAAAAAATTAGGCCCTCGCAGGAGTCAAAACAATGGTAACTACAGGACTTAAAATAGTGGCAATTTTTAGCTGCACAAAAGAGTTTTCATTTTTCTCTGCCGAATATTCTACTTCTCATAAGAAAAAAATAGTGATTTTTTTTGCTATAAGATCCTGAATATGCCCTCTCCCTCAGCGGCTCTGGGCCTAATTGACCATAACGATTACACATGACAACCAGCAGGAAATCTGTCAGCATTTCAAGAGCTCAGTGCTGGAGGGGGAGACTGACGGGTCACATTGCTCTCAAGAAGGCAACAAAAATAATGACCTCTTCTTTCAAGTCTTGCTGCTTGCTTTCTTGTCTGACAGAAAGAAATCTGAGAGCCTATTGAGTTACAAAGTCTAGTTCATCGCTAGAAGAGTCAGAGCTTTCTGACTGAGGTAGCCTTTAGGAACAAAGCACGTTCCTCAAAATAACCTTTTTCATCCATTTTTAGTAGAAAAGTCCTCTCCTGCCTGATTCAGCTCACAGGAGTCTGAAATGCATCATCACCAATACTAAAGAATTTAAGTCTCTGTACACAGTAAGCCCATCTTACAAACTTGTAGTGCCAGCCCCCATGATGAACCACCTTGCCCTCAGCAGTCACCAGTCTTCATCATAGATGTAGTCTCCTGGACTACTGAAAATATCAGCCTTGCCAGAGCAAATTGATAGAAGCAGAGAATAACCTGGATGCTAGGTTGAAAACTGATCCCAAAGGATTGGTAGCAACATTATTTTGATGCCAGCGCATTTAAAATAAAATGTACTTCATTCACACCACCTGTTACAGTTTCTTTTCCACTTTCTTGAGCCGCACGTTGGGACGCCAATTATGTTGTGGTTTGAGCGTGGCCAAATGCCAGGTACCCCCAAATTAACACACCCACACCCAGCGCTCATGAGTTGAGATAAGGAAACCCGGGAGAAGGTGCACTCAATGGGCAAAAATGGACTAACTTAGGTTGCAAAGTGATCTCATTTATTGCTAACAGAGTCAGAGCAGTAAATGAGAAGTAAACTAAGCCCTTCAAGGCCACTGTTTCTCCACTCCCCCCCCTCCCTCCTTTCCAGCAGCTGCACAAGGGAACAAGGCATGGAGGCGGGGGTAGATCAGTTCATCACCCACATCTTCTTCCCCTGCCCAGGGAGAGGCTCTTTTCCTCTGTGTAGCGGTCTCACTGTCGGCAGCCCACACGACACTGCTGCAGTGACCCTGGCTCCCATGCAGACAAGCAGTCTCCCCAAAACTACTACGGTGTGGGGTCCATCTACCACGGGGTATAGACCTCTGAGCCGGGCCGTTTCCATCTCAGGAGCAAGGCTTCTTCTCTTTACTGGACTCCTGCTGAACTTCTCTCTCTCTTTCTCTCTCTCTCAGGCACCCACCCACTCCATGTGGGACACTCAGTTCAGTCTCAGGGTGCAAGTCAAGGCCTGTTTCTCCACTAGGACTCCCTCTGGACCATGGCCTCCTCTAGGCATCCACTCGCTTCGGCATGGGCGAGTGGATCTCAGCATTTCCTGTGGGCCCCCATGGGCTGCAGGGGCACCCCCTGCTTCACCATGGCCTCACCACGGCCTGCAGAGGCTGCAGAGCTCCGGCGCCTGGAGCTCCCTCTCCCCCTCCTTCTCCACTGACCTTGGTCTCTCCATGTTGTTTTCCCTCACAT
>VZRN01011460.1:966635-977862 GCA_013397935.1 Dasyornis broadbenti | reverse complement strand
TTTTTTTTTTTTTTTTTTTTTTTTTTTTTTTTTTGGGTAAAGGCTCTGTCCTGAAAGAATATGAATTATTTCCATGGAATATTTCTAAATTAAATGCAATTTTTGAATTTTTTTAATTCTTGCAGGAAAATCTTGAAAAAAATCACCACCTTCTTAGCTCCAAACACAAGAGGGAAGAATTTAGAAGTTTTAGTAGAAAATCTGAAGTTGTAAATGGAGAGCAGGGTAGGTGTCAGTTTCTAAAGATGGAAAAGACTTCAGTTGAAATATCGTGGGCTACCATCTTTGAAAATAAAGATTTTTTTCATGTGGAATCCATCAAGTGAGGGAAAAAAAAAAAAAGGAGCCAGTTTCCTGAAGAGTATTAACCATGCTGACAAAAAGAAAAGAAATCCCAATTATTATTTTCTACCTAGTTTCAGCCAAAACTAGAAGGAAAAGGAGTTTTCCTGCATTACATAAATGTGGCACAAATTGCAGGAGGCAAATCTGTCAGTACTGGAGAATCTTTTCACATTTCTGTTTTGAGGCATATTTACACAAGAAAAAAAAGAAAAGAATATTAGTGTAGCAGAGAATTCATCTGGGAAGTATTCTGTTCCCCAGAAATTAGTTGCAATTTACCCCTTATTCTGCATTTTTTCTGGCACTAATAAAATTGTTGTTTATAGAAATAAACAGCTACTTCTTACAAAAAAAAAAAAATAGCATACTGGCATATTACAGGTTTTGTTTTGATTTAGTTGGTGGGGAAAAAAAGGATAATTTCATCTTTATGTTCTTAATAAATAAGTCATAATATTTCTCACCGAGTGAAAGAGTAACCAATTTATAATTCCTATGGGTTTATGATTTTTGCAGATCTGCCAATGTGTTCACTTCATATTTTTGATAACAGTAATCATTTCTGTTTCATTTATACAATCTAAGGCCTTGGTACCTCCATCAGCTGAAATATCTACACACAGAAATTACCAAATGATGCTTGTAGTTGGCCTGTGAGGTCCTTATTTCTCTTCTAGTGCCTCAGGGTTTATCTTTGTCACATTGTCTTTCCAAGCTACCTGAGGAATAATTCCTGGCTAACCCAGCTTGTGCTGCTTTGAATTCCCCCTTTCAAGCACGAATGGTGGATGTCTAAATGCCTAGTTACAAAAAAACGTACCAGTCTCCATCAGCAGTTCAAACATGGGCTACAGCATTTCTGTGCATCTTGTCAGGGATGAAGACAATTTGGAGCCTACCTCATCTTCACAGGCATGGAAATGAAAAGCAGGAGAAATAGAGTATGTTTTAAAAAATGTACCCTTTCTCCCCAAATTCTTAATATTTTCCATGTTTAAAGTAATTTGGAGAATTTTTCAGTGAAACATTTTCTTCACTTAAACTTTGTTGGGCAAGTATTTATAGGTCTGAAAGATTAGATAATTTTCTGGTGGCTGAAGTGTTCATTCAGCATTTTGGAGGGGTGAATACTGGTCCTTGCTTCAGCTGTTTTCTTATTAATCCATGTTCATACACAATAGAAAAGGTCTTGGATGACGACCAAGGACGACTGCAAAAGGCATTTGGAATTTGGTATTTTGATGGGGCATACATCTTTCCAGGTTTCACCAGGCTTGCTTATCCATCTTCCACAGCTTTCCTAAGGTCAAAGTTCTGTGCTGATAGGAAACAGAAGCTATCTAGAAATCCTTATAGGCTTTGTTGGGCAAGCAAATTCTTTTTAAAATTATCTATAGTTGCTGTACTCACAATAGCTGGATGTTATCATGAACTTAATGTGTTATAACAATGTCAGCTTTGTTGGCAGGATAACAGCCCCCTTTTACTGAAATTTAGTTGGCCTGATAATCCTCTGCTTCACAAGTTGTAACATCTTTCATACCTACATGATGAGGGTTAGAATCATGACAAGGGCTTTTGTGAGAGAAGAAGTTAGGTTTTTAATAGTGTACCTTAGATAAAAGGTGGCACTGGTAGGATGGCTGGAAAGCATTCACTCCAAAGACATGAAGTGGAGACTGGAATGTCAAAAATGTGTTTTTCAAGAGTATATCATGCTTTGCCTTTCCAAAGATTTGGGCAGAAAAAATTAACACAGATTCTTGGAGAAAACTATATAATTTCACAGAGGCAAATGAAATTCTACATGGCTTAAATGAACCTGTAGTCCACATGGGTGCCTGGTTCAAAATTCAGCATTGTATTTTTTGGCATTTTTCCACTTGCTCTTGGGATTGTGGCACTGCAGCAATTTATGTACTGATAAAATAAAATTGACATTATTTTAAGAAAAAGTGCATGTTTTCTCCTGCATACTCCTTTCACATGACTATGGGGACAGCCAGTGAAGTTCCCCGGGGAAGACACTATGCAGAAACACAGATGCAGGAGAGCTCTGCAACACATTTATGGAACTTCTTTTTGCACACAGAAGGGTTCAACTTCATCACAAATGCAGAGACTGATGAACTCAGCCATATTTCAAATTTTCACTGCTCGCCTTACAAATGTACTCTCAGGAGCACTGCAGTGTCAGGACTCTAACTGTCCTATGCATTTCTTTTCCTGCTCAGCTCAGGCTGCCACTCGCCTGTCTCTGTGACTTAGAGATAAGGGAATCACCGCTCAGGACTATGCACAGGCACAGTAATCTGCCTTTTCTGGTGTGTATTTACTGACATATTGTGGTGCTGGTGCTTAATGCCAGTGTGTGCATTTCCTGTGTTTAGTCCAAGAGGAAGACAAGGATTAGGAAATTTTACCAGGGGTTATTAAATTCTGGTACAGATGGACAGCATTATCCTCAAGGTCATAGCTGTTTCTGATTAAAAAGAAACCTTCCTATCGTATCAAAATCCCAAGGTGCTGAGAATCCTTTACATTTTTTGCTTTGAAACTAATGTTATTTTTCTGATGAGGTTGCTCTAGTTCCTGGGTGAGATTTAAATTCTTATCCCTGTAGACACTTTGAAGAATATTTAATATCCATGGGGTTTAGTGGAGTGACTTGCAAACTAAAAGTAAGAACATTTTTAAAGTAAATGAAAATTTATTACTTGAAATATCTTCATGTAAGTTAAAATATTAAAAAAAGTAATGTACAGATACATTGTATCTAAATTGTTACAAAAATAAGCATCGTGCAATTTATCTCCCTTCACTGATGTTCCTGAAAACCCATTTGAGAGGACTATGCAACACACAATCAACTACGCATTTAGAATATATCTAAACATTGAATTTGTACTAAGTACAAGTTTTAAAGGTGAACAAAAGCCTATAGATTTTATTTTCTTGAAGTCCTTTTTAGTACTTCCGTATCTCCTTTCTTTTTATACTGGTGTTCATTTGAAGTAGTTACACAAAGTTACTACAATGTACCTGTGCTACAAGTGTTCAGCCATATAAATATTCCTCTTTTCTTTGTCCTTTTCCATAAATGTAAATTTGCTCTGTTATACCTGAAGGACAAATGGAAGTGGAAGCACAGATTAGGCAATTATGTCCTAAATAGCGAACACACCAGGGGTGTGTTGTACTTCATATTCAGAGTTAATATCTGATTTTAAAAAAAATTAAAAATTCCTGATTTATGTGGAGAAGTTTCATTATAAGGCAGAGCGAAAATACACAGAATTATCACCCATTCCAGCTTGTGAAGATTTTATTGGGTCTGTCTACTAATCAAAGAAATTATCATGAGTCTTGCAGTGGAATCCCTTTTTCTACCACAAATCCTGACATTTAGAGCACAGAAGAGACAAGTTTAGAGGAATGGAAGAAATGAAAGTGTATCTACTTCCTTCAAGAACTCATCTTCTCTAGCAAAATGATTCTGAAACTTCTACCCACATTTACCTACATGGTATGCTCTACATTAAATTCATTGAGCTGGAATGGAAAAAAAGCCCATCTAATTCTAATGCTTGCATGGATAGTTTAATTTAAAAATTAAAACCATCCAAATATGAGTGATAAACTATGATGTACATTCAATAAATATATATATTTGTAATTAATAAAGTGTACAAGAGAGTCTGCAGAATAAATAATCATAGAGATTTGATTTGCAGATATATTCTACTTTAATTAAAGGTGTCTGATCCTAGAAAATACTATTTCAGTAATGCAACTCTGCTTTCAGTCATCTATCCAGATCTGGTAATGGCTGCCCAAAGAGTATGGCTAAAATTCTTAGGACCAAACGCTGGAGATCTGCTGGGTATGCTTATCTTCATCCAGAATATCAAGCAAGCAGTTCTATTGAAATTGGTGACTTACACCAACAGGGTGAATTTGATTCAATCTCTCTGCAATGACTGTTATGTTACAGAGAACATCTGGCTGCAGCTGACGATCCCAGCAAAGCCTGTCCTGGTCGCCTTGCAATGCATTCATTACAAATGTTTGCCGATGTTACTGTTTGTTTGCAGCGTGATCTCACAAGCAGGAGACACAACATTTGTAATAGCCTCTGAGCCTAACTGTGGAAAGATACTCTTAAGCCTTTTCTTTCTGTGGTTTCTTTATGGGCTTTCTGGTTCACTTTAGATAGGCCAAATCTGGTGTCTTTTTCTCCTCTTCAATATAGAAGGAATTTAAATGAACTTTTGTTGTAGCCAAATCCCTGGTCTTTTAAGGACCTGAGGAAATATCTTTAACGTTATTTGTCTTTTCTGATACAAGGCAAGAAACAATAATGTCATGTGATATAAACCTCTCTTTGGATGGAGCTGTGCTTTCTTCTTCCTCCCTCAGGTGGTTTTTCCAAAGTTTCTTCTCTCTCCACTGCACAGTGTCCTGTTTCTCAGAGATGGTTTTAAGGAGACATTTAAAAACAATATTTATGTGAAGTTAGTTTTTAAAGCTTCCCTCTTAGTTCTAAAGCTTTTTTACCCCGTTCAAATGCAATGTTTCTCTCTGTTCTTTTTTTCTCCTTTTGTACTGCAAATGTACTTTTTATGCATAGAGGTCACAGTCTTAATCCTGCTGTTTTGTGCTTTTATGACCTATCTCATCAGCAGTGCTTTTCTCTTATGTTTTTTTAATCCTCTGCAACCTCTCTGCACCACTGTTGTCCCCCTAATAAGACCAGAAGACAGCTATGAATATATTACTTTGACTCTAATAGCCCAGAAGGTGACATTGTATTTGTTTAATCATGTTCAAATATGAGTCACAAGGGTCAGATGTCTTTATGGAGATATGTGCATATACATCCAAGTGTGTTGTTGATATGATGGCCAAGCTTATGAAAATGTCTCTTCTCAGATGTGACATCTCACATCTGATATACAGTGTGTACACCAAAGTAAAAATAGGACTGGTTTTAGAATGTTTTACAGTTGTGGATGAAAGATCTTGAAACAAAATCAGACAGGACTATAGTTTTTACATATATCTATCTTCCACAGTCCATGATGAAACCTTACTTATGAATTCTGTAATCTTCTTTCCATTCCTCCTTTCCCAGTTCTTCTCCAAGAACTACACTGACGTTGGCAACGGCATCTTAGGACATTGAACAAACCAGAAAAGAATAGGATAGATGTTGTCTGGCCCCACCCCTTTTAATCAAAAGATTGTGACTGGGATGGAATATCAAATAGAAACTCAGCCTTAACTACCTCATTACTGCAGAGAAAATCCTCCTTGCATGGTCTTCATGAGTGGGCAGTTCCCATTGCTGCAGAAGAAGAAGTATTTTAGCAGAATACTCTGAAGGTCTTTGTTTTCTACAAAACATGGACCAAAGCCCACCTCATCCTCAATGCCTAACTTTCTAAACTTTAAACTGCAAAACCCCCACTCATTACCCTCTGCCCAAGGCTAATTTACCAAGAACTTCTGGGCTCACTGGAAGGACTGTCTCTGACTTGAATTTTCAAAATCAAGGTAATCTTAATCTAATTTAGGACCAGTATTTTTGAAAATGGCATTACTAACAAACCCAAGAATTCTAGCATTCCCTGTAAATGTCAGGAGGCACTGACAAGTAGCAACATAGAAAACACTGTGTATGTGTCATTTTATCCCTACAATTATAATGAGAAGTAAAGTTTTCAACTCTCTTTTTATTGTGGTTAAAATTGAACAGAAACTTCTACATTGCTCTCTGGTGCATGAAGGACAAAGGAGCCTAAGAGAGATGGTTGATCTTCAGAGAGTCAGGTAAGTATAGCAGAAGCCAGCACAGAGAAAATGGGAACTACTTCAGAGCTCAGATGGAAAATGAAGTGTACAGCAGGCGGAAGCAGGGAGGAATTTAGTGACAGTGCTTGAATGTGCAGGGATGGAGTTAGGAAAGCCAAAGTTCATCTGGAATTGAAGCTACTAGGGATGTGAAGGACAGTAAAGAAATGTTTCTGCAAGAGCATTGTCACCAAAAGGGAGACCAAAGAAAAGTGAGCCCATGGCTCAGTGGTGTAGAGGGCCCAAGGACATGAGTCATAGAGGAGACTGGGTTACTCTGTGGTTGTTTTCCTTCATTTTTTTTCCTGATCTGACCTGATTTGCCCTCTGACATCTAAGGTCTTTGCAGAAAAGGATCTGGATGACATGGCAGGCAAGTTGACCATGAGTAAACAGGGTGCCTTTGCACCAAAAAAAGGACTAATTGCATCTTGGGATGTATTACCAAAATTGTATTCATGAGATTGGGGGGAGTAACTTATTTCTTCTCGGGTTACTGGCTATTTATGGTTACCAAAAGCAAGGGACTGTTGCAAAGCAGTCCTTGAGAAACCTCATTACCTTTCCCAAAAGCAGACATCTTATTAAAACACTCCAGAGGTCTGGAAAAGCTTTTTGTCAATAGTTGTTAGATTCAAAGCTTCTTAATAAGTAAGCTGTAAAAGAGAAGTGATGTCTTTTTTTACAAAACAGCCTTGAGTTTGCTAAAAGTTGAGAGCACTATTTTTGTCTTCAGGTGGAGCCTCCTCTGTTGATTCCACTCAACAGTGACAAACTGGTAAAACAAAGTCAAAATAATGTTTTCTCTGCCTGGGAAAATTGCGACTTTAATTCTCACTTTCACTTCAGGGAGGAAAAAAACCCCCATCATTTAAGCAACTGTATGATCTTTATGAATACTTCTATTTTTGCAAACATTCTGATTTATTTTGAACTGGTTCTGACTACATGGTGTCTTTGGGCAATCTGTCTTTTGCAAGGAGCATTGGTAGACATTTTATTTGACCTATGGATATGCTGTTTTCTTATTTTCCTCTTCTCAGAGAGTACATTTCTCTACCTTGAACTGCCCTTTCAAGCCTTTTGTTAGGATGATTAATAGATTAAATTAAAAAACAAAGACACTGACTCAGAACCTGCTGTGGTCTTAGTTGGTAATTTCCACTGATATGCTATTGTTTATTGCAACTGAGTCCAAACCCTTCAGTATTACATAAAATTTTTAAGAGAAAGGCCAAAGTCCTTGTTCAGACTGCTTCTTGCTCCTGTTTAAAATGCTGAATGATCTATCTGATAAAGATGTGAGGCATTTCACTGAGAGGTCCTAAATATCTCTTATCATAAATTTTACTTGAAAGCGAATATGCTGAAACAATGGAACATGCAATGTCCACCTTGTTAACATGAACACGTGGGCTTCAGTTTGCCCTTCATATCTGTCTGCAGACCAGGACCGTTTATTTGGTGATGCAGTCTTTGCCAGTGTAGTGGATGGGGCTAAATGTGACACTGTAACAAGATTCACTTGTGGTTTCAGCAAAGCATTGACATACTTCGCTCTTTTCCAGCAAGGCATTGATGTATTTTGGTCTTTTCCCAGGAAAACAGAAAGTAAAGTCCCATGCTTCAATATTTCCACCTGCAATTGCACCGTCTCAAAAAGGCAAACACAACCTAAACAAAAATCCTGTAGTGTAGTTTCTCAGACATTTATGTTATAAAATACCTTCCAAATTTGATTCTTTGATTACAATAGAAGATGTTTTAATTCTTTAATTTGTGAGGAGACCTCTTTCCTCAAGACATTCCTGCAAGTTTTCCTCTGCCTTCTCATAGTCTCATGCCATGTTTTTAACAGAAAACTGAACCTGGTCCTAAAAAACATTTTATTTCTCCTGCTGCCTTTTACACAAAAGAAGACAGGAACTATGTTCCTTGTGATTGCTTTGTAATTTTCTCCATCATAGGTACTTTTGAGTGAGTCATTTCTGCCCAAGTCTCCTGCAGAAAACTTTTCCAGTAAAACAAAATAAAAACGAATACAGAAACACATTTCAAAACACATCTAATTTCAAACCTGCTCATTGTTACTAAGTGCAAGTTCCCACACAGTATTCCTTCCTTGGCAGCATGACCACCATTCCCACATGCCAGCTCTCATTTACCGTGCTGGCTCAGGGTGGTTTTGGTGGGCATGCACACTGTAGGCAGTATCTGGGGTATCATTAATTTTACAGTTATATCCAATTATTTTAGTTCTGACTGTTTTGTCTTAAATTATTACTATTGAAGCTTTCTAGTTAGGTTTTGTTTCAACTTTTTAGTTGGCTATTTTTAAAGCTGAAGGTCTTATTCCCAGGTTTCAAAGAAGATACAGTACAATCTTCAAAAGTTTAAAGGAGAATGAAGGAAAAGAATGAAACTTAAAATTTCAAGCACAATTATTCCTTGTTTCTGTATTTCTTTAAACTACTTTTCCTGAGCATGAAAAAACAAAGCTCATTCAAAAGACATTAAAAAGATACTTTTATGAATATATATATTTGTCTTTGATAACTAAATGAAATTTGTGTTTGGTAGATAACGAGTCACTATGCAACACCCCAGCAGTATATAGTTTAGATAAAAAATGGAGATTAGAGAAAGGCTTTGATGGTGAGGGTTATATTTATCCTTCCACTAAGCAGAAACTTGTGCCAGAGGAGAGTGGAGAGGATTGTGCAAGGAAAGCTACCTTAAGTACCCACATTTTTAGTAATCTTCCTCAGTTGAATACCAGTGCTGTCTTCTGGCCCTACATTGGAAGGCATCGATTTGTTTGCTTTTAATAAGCTAGAGAAAAATATACAAAATAACACAGATTTTCTGTAGACAGAAATACTGGAATTTAGCTGAAGTTTTATCCAGCTTTCTTCTGGAAATTGCATCTGTGCAGCCACATGTTTTTATGGTTTTATTTTCTGCTTTTGGACCTGTTTGTTGCCTTACTGTTTCTCAAGTTATAGAAGTAGGTAGCTCACAGACTGAATGAGCTACCAGAATGTTTGCAAGTCACACTCAGGTCCTACCCATTCTGTTCAAATTCTACATTTGAACTTCTGCTGCTTTTGTCTTACATTTAACTCAACTCTGTTCTTCTGTTTGATTGCAATAGTGCAGAATATAATAGCAAGAAATCTGCTGAAGTGTACTGACAACATACATTTCTTCAGTTAATTATAAAACATTACATGCAAAATTCTTAATAGATATGGTGAGGAAATGAATGTTTGTATTACCTAGAATAGGAGATCAGTGAGTTTTCCCAATAAATCTTTTACCTTTCCTTTTTTGGTGTCTGCATCTCTCTGTACTGCAGTGCAGTACAGTACTCAGCCCCAAACTCAGCCCACTATAGCCACAATGTTTTTAAAAACACAAACCAGTTATGCAGTCATATTTTTTTCAACTCCATGGTTACTTTCGACTCCAGTAATAGAATCATTAAACCATTAAGGCTGGAAAAGACCTCTAAGATCAATGATTCCAGCCATTAACCTTACATCCTATCATGATTTAAGCTGAGCTGGCAACTAACACCATGCAGCTGCTTGTTCAACCCACCCCTCTCTCCACCCCTCTGGTGAAATGGGGAGGAGAATCAAAAGTAAAACTTGTAGGTTGAGATAAAACAAGTCTAAGAAGTGGAAACAAAGTAAAATACAAAACCAGTAATTATTATTAATAAAAAGTAATAATAAAAATAATAAAAAGGGAAAGGAAAAAACCCCACAAGAACCAAACAAACAAGTGATGCACTATGCAGTTGCTCACCACCTGCTGACTAATGCCAAGCCTTGTTCCCAAAGCCAGATTGGCCCTCTCTTATGAGTAACTCTCCCAGTTTATACACTGGGCCATGATGTTCTGTGCTGTGGAATGTCCCCGTGGTCAGTTTGGGTCACCTGTTTCCTCTGTTTCTTTTGTGTACCTCCTCACAGGCAGAGCATGAGACACACAAAAAAAGTCCTTGACGTAGGATAAACCCAATGCAGCAAAACCCAAAACATCAGCATGTTACCGACAGCATTCTCATTCTGAACCCAAAACGCAGCCATCTAAGAGCTACTGAGAAGAAATTAACTTTATCCCAGCTGAACCCATACCTTATTAAAAACAAATAGAAATAGAAGAAATGTTCTTTACTGCCGTTGTTCTGCTGCCACTGGATATATAATTTTGTAGGTAAACTGTCCAAAACCAGCACATCTCTGTCTACTGGGATTGATCCCTCCTTGATTTCTGCTGTGAATGACAGTAAGGCTGCTAATTAGTGACAGCACTGGCAACAGCTTCACTGTCATGCATCTGCTTTGACACCGTCAATCTGTATTTCACACAGGTCACTGAACAACTGCTTTATTTTAGGGAGTTTCAGTCATTGCTAATATGCAGAAGCTCCAAACCTAGACATGAATGTTGTTTCATAAGTTACTGAAATCTCCAAAATCAAGTTTGAGAAAGATCAGAGAGTAGAGAAATTGAATACCTATGTTTCAACCTATGTTTGAATGAAAGTTAGGCACATTTATATCCAAGAGGAACAGTATAACCTTTGGGTGTACAAATCTAGGGAGACACATCTGTATTCAAAATGCTGTAAAAGAAAGTGGAGTGTTCCTCACTGTCTTGTAGTAGAAAAGAAATATAGAGATGGGAACTGTTCTTCAAAAGCACCAGCTTGCATTTGAAGCATAGAATATGGAAATATATTCTTCTGAAAAAATGCCTTAGTTTTCCTTCTTAAGAGGGGACTGCAGAGTAGCTATCCAGATAGAAGGGAGAAGAAAAAAACTTTTACTGTGCTAAGTGAATCTGGGCTTCACTCATTTTTTTTCTGGGTGGCAGAAACTAGTAAACTTTAGAATATTTGCACATGAACAGCTTTGCTGCATTGGAAATAAAACTGTTTACCCAAAGTCCTTTTTTTTTTTTTTTTTTTTTTTTTTTTTTTTTTTTTTTTTTTTTTTTTTTTTATAAAAAATAAACA
>VZRN01011460.1:954822-966629 GCA_013397935.1 Dasyornis broadbenti | reverse complement strand
TTTTTTTTTTTTTTTGCTTGAATATGAAACCAAGCACAAAAAAGAATCACATCTCATTCTTACAATTCGCTGCATATGCCATATGCTCACTCAGAGGTATTTACTGTCAGCTTGACAAATCACTAAGTGTTAAGATTTCCTGATGGTCTTTTAAATCACTATAAATAAAATGTACAAGAATGCCATCCTACAGTTCTGAGCACTTAAAAAACACAGTGCTGGTGACACGATTCTACACCTGAGAAGGTGGATATGATGTGTGGACCCTCAGTTCCCTTCTCCCCTTCCAGACCACAGGGGCAACCCTTTCTGGATATGGAGAGCAAATGCTTTAAAATAGCAGCCCTCACAATCCTGCAATGACTTCAGGAGGATTTTTTCTGTTTCTATTTTTTTGGGCCATCCGTCTGGCTCTTGCTGCA
This sequence comes from Dasyornis broadbenti, assembly GCA_013397935.1. NCBI lineage: Eukaryota > Metazoa > Chordata > Aves > Passeriformes > Dasyornithidae > Dasyornis > Dasyornis broadbenti. The sequence goes on along the minus strand of VZRN01011460.1, from coordinate 966,207 downwards.
GTCTTAATATCTTCTATACTTGATATCCCATTTGGATGTGGATATAATCTTCATGTATCTTGTCCTGAATTCCCTAGAGTGCAAGTTCTAAAGGATGGGAAATATCTAAGTTTGCAGTGAAGGTGTTTGCATACTGTTCTGCGATGTGTTAACATACTTTGCACTCAACAAGTTTGTGTGGGTGCACCTTAGATTCGTGGGAATGAAATATTTTTATCTCTTAACTGGCTCAAAGCAAAGCTTACTAAAACATTCTGTAAAAGTAAAAGCAAGACAATTTAAATATGAAGGCATAGAATCTTAAGGGGAGATTCAATGAGATGACAATGTTATGCTCCTACAAATACCAAGTGATCATGGAACTTGTATGGAAGAAGGAATATCTGAACATGTTCCCTCCATTAGTAACTTTGATTAAGATAACAAACATGATTTTTTACCTTTCCACATGAATTCTCCAAGTTCTGGATTATAAGGTTTACTTCAAACATTTCCACTTCTGCCTTCTAAAAATTTCTTCCTTTAAAATAAGATTACCTTCCCATGAGTTTCAAACTGCTACATCATCCATATCCATTTGTAAAAACATACATAATTATATTTTTAGTGCCCCAAATCCATTTTGTGTCAGATGTTTTGCCAATGCTTGCCAAAATTTTGTTTAAATTCACAGCTAGTTTTAACTACCTTCAGGTAAATAGTTCTCTAGCTGCAAAAAAAGTGTCTTCCACAGCTTCAGCACTGTAACTTGCTGGAAAAGAGATACAGAGAAGCACAGGAGCAAATGTTGCTTATTATTGATGTGTAGTTTTACAAAAAAAGTAGATTAATTACTGGTGTATTCAATTTTAAATTATTATAATGTATTATGCTTTATTTTTCAAAACATAAAACCTTTCCATTCACTCAGCAGTGATTCAGAAATGATGTACTTACCTATATAATTGTATATACGTTCAGAAGTAGGAAGAATGTTCTTAACACTGTAGGTGTACAGTGATCAAACTGTGCACCACTGAGAGGGTTTTGTGTTTGCAAGGCACCTGAGTCATCTGGAGGATCTAAAAATCTGAAATTATATCAAAATTTCATTTCCTTCCTCCAAGATCCTTCGTCCTCCTGTGACTCCTTCATTTGCTGTAGGTCTGGTCACCTCTGTCTCCCTTGTTCCGATGTATCATTTTTGTTGTCGTTGTCACTGGCTACTGTTAGTAACTTCCTCCTTTAATATACTTAAGAATAGTTCATATTTTCCCATGGGTAAAGTACATTTTGGAGAACAAGGAGAGAAGGGACAATACTGTGGTAGAGGAGGTTCTGTGCATGTCGATGTGCATTCAGGAGCTCTATCCAGGAGCTGCTGAGTGTTCTGGCACTTGCATTGGGGTGCCAGGGTTCTCTGGGATGCTTTTCCCAGTGGTATGCACAAATTAACACTGAAGAGACATTTGCCAAACATATTCCACTGACACAGAAACACAGTCTTCCTGTCACCCTCCTCTCAGACTTTTTGGAAGTGTCTCCTAAAAACAACATTCTCAGGCACCACCACCTTCATTTCCCTCAAACTCACAGCCTATGCTTATCAAGTTTAGCGTGGACTGATGGATAGCTCCCTCTCCCACCACTGTGTTCTGAATATAACTGTGTTAGTACAGTTTTGAAATACTTATTAACAAAATCCTACATCACCTTGTTATAGGTATTTAGGTGGAATGCTCTCCCAGGCATTACAGTTCCTCTTTAAGTTTCAACAATTCTTCATGCCAAGCACAAAGTAAAATATCAAAAACACACACACAAAAAAACTCCATCAAAATGAAATGATAACATTTTTTTCTGGATTCCCAGTATTTCTGAGTCTATTTTTCTTCCTAGTCAGTGAGTGGTAAAGCTTCCAGGGCAGATATTAGAGACTATTATGACTGAATAATATTAAAATGTCTGGGTATATTAATGAGATATTTATACAGCTCTAATGGAACCCTTTTCCAGGAAATAGTTACATATGTAATAACACAGAAAAGACATCTCAGGACAGGTTATTATTTTGGTTCTCTTTTAAAATAGCTCAACCTATAAGGAATAACATTGTCTCTGAAACTGTGTGTGATTTCTTCCTATTGATGTCTAGAGGGAAAAAATAATGCATGGTTATAGAAATCATTTTTCAGAGAGAATAAAATCAGTTCAAGGTGTTAGGTCAGGTTCATATGTTTTGTCTGACTTATCAAGGACTAGGTGGAAGGAAATTGTAGTACAAGGCAAGACCTTCGTGAAGTTGATATTTTCTATGTGGAGTCCAGTACTTATGGTTCTTTGGGTACAAGCTACAGCTTTCATTTTCCACGAGTAGATAGGGATAATAATCATCTGTGAGTCCAAAGGCTCCAATATTTTCCTGGCTTTGAAGAACAGGGTACTCACTGTGAAGAGCTTTTGCAAAGCAGAAAAGCTGATTTTTTACCACTCTCAAACTTTAAGGGGTTCCGGTAATGTGTACTGCCTAAAGTGGTGCTCCAACTTTCAAATGGGACCTGACTCTCAAACAGAGATCTTAAAAGTTGTTAAGACTTTTTTTTTCTTTGTTATGAGTGTACTTCAGACTTCTAAAACACTTTATTTTTTGTGGTAAACTGTCTTAGAAAGAAACAATATCATTCTCTCCTTCGTAGCTGCTTGAGAATTTATTGTACGCACAAAGAACTCTTAAGGTTAACTTCCTGCAGTTGTTGAAGTGCCTGTGCTTTACAAAGTGGGTAGCAGAAGAGAATTACATGGACTTAGCACTTCCCAGATTGTCACTCTAAGCCCTCTTCTTTCTGTTGACTTTCCTGTTAAATGTTTTGTGGTCTGTGAAAGATTAGCAGCTGATAGAGCTTAATCTATTTCTATGACTTGTCTGTCATCACCAGCAACTGATGACAACCACTCAAAGTCAAACGGTTGCCAAGGTTTCTTTCCAGGGCACTATTTCGAATTCCATAGTTCTTTTAAAGAATTATTTCCATATCTCTGTTTTCTAAAGAGAAGTGACCTGCCATGTGATAGTTTCTCTTTCTTCAAAGTGTGAAGGCTTATTAATTTGATATTGTCTTCTATTATATTTTCTTTAACAAACCAGACCAACCCAAGCAACTGCCCCATCCCAAACCTAATGCTGAAAAAATTATTGTCACTTATCCTAACTACTGGTAAGTCAATGGAAGTAAGAATCCAAAAGAGGTAAGTTTTAAGTTCTCCTGAGATTACTACCATCCTAAGGTCTGTGAAACAAAGTACATGATGATCTTTATTTGCTTCATCGTTTTAACTTTTGTCTGTTTTTTGAAGATCAGTTGAAAAACCAGTCTGATGATCCATTCTCAATGTTCCTGTGGACAGTTCATCTCTGAGAGTCACTTGAGTATGGGTGTATGTGGCAATCTTGACTTTCTCCAAAACAAACTCTCATATAAAGCAAAACAAAACAAAACAAATCCCAAATTCCTGAAAAACAAACTGCACAATATTAGTTACTACTTTTTTCACTTAAAATCTTTCCCAGTAAATTTTCTTTCTCTCTCTGTCTTCAAATACACACACAGCACTGACCCATCATCTTCAAAACTCCTCTTATTATTTTGACTTTGAAATCTTATACGAGTCAAGCACTCTTACTGCCAATATGCAGCATGGATATAAAATAATGATTGTACTGGTTTTGTCAACAACACTTAAGTAATTTAAACATTGACTTTGGATGTTCTTTCCTTTCCTTTTGTACTTCAGAAAGAAGACACTTAATCTCAAATGTTCTAAAGCTCTTGTCTCTTGGGCTCTTTCATCCTCAGTGATCCCATATTTTAAGGATCGGGTTATGCATTGGCTTACATTGAAGTTAAATAGGGGATAAAAAACCTTAGCTCCCCACCAGTAAAAGGAAGTCATGCATGTGAAATATCCTCAGTTTTTCTCAGTTATTCTCAATTGCTTGGAAATACAATGAATTAAATAACTCCAAAGTTGGTTTCTCATCTTAAGATGAAATGAGGCTAGCACATGCTGCCATGGTGTGATGGAACCACAGTGGATCTGGGTTTTGTTAAAACACCATCTCACAGGAGCTGGATATGGCACTCCGTGCTGTGATATAGCTGACAAGGGGGTGTTTGGTGTAAGGTTGGAGTTGGCTATCCTAGAGATCTTTTCCAACCTAAATGATTCTGTGATGATTCTGCGATTCTGTGACTGTGTGAATGCCAAATTTCTTGTCTACAGTAACCTGTTGTGACCTTCTAGCACAATGTGAACAGCTTTGCTTCTGTAGGGTTTTCAAACTGCCATGTTATTTATTTTAGGCATATATGTAAAAGAGACTATGGGTGACCAAAAGGCATCTCCTTACCTGAGATACCTTTCCCAAATAAAAGCTTTATTAAAATGGAAAACATATAACAATGCCTAGAATGTCCTACAATAAGAGACCTTGCATAAACATTTGGCAAAATAAAATTTAAAAATTGGCAAAATAAAAAATATTAGCACAGAGCAGAAGATCCTGCTCTACTGCTTTCTGTATGTCTAATATCTACCTCACATACATAGGTTGGTCGCTGTACAGCAGAATTTTGGTAGAGTTCAAATCCATGGATCATTTATGAACTATGAATCCTTTCTCATGAGAAATGCAAAGTTTCTTTTTGGCTGGTGGAAGGGAGAATCCCAGCATATCCCATATGGAAACATTTTGTGACAATTTTGTGAAAAATTTCTCCAAATCTTACCTGAAAATAAAGGAAGTTACTTTAGTAGAACACAAAAAGCTGTAGCTTCATGGACACGTCATGTTTGAGGAGGAATTCTAATTACTGGTGTTTGTGCACTACAAAAGGAAGCTGTTAACTGGACCTCTGTGCTTAGACTAGGAAAGTGGTGCATGCTTCAGATCTGTAGCAAATAGGAACTTTGGAAATTAATTCACTAAGCTAAACAATCTCTCCTCTGATAATGAGAGTACAGGTAGTTAATATTCTCTGCCTTCAACCCCTACCCACAAGGCAAGGCTTTCAGCCCTTAGAATTGCTTTCATAGTAGTTTGGGGTTTTTGCTGGTCTTGGTTTTTTGTTTTAGTCTTAAAATATTCCCTGAAGCCTTAACCTCAGAAACTAACAAATATATCCCCTGGGTAATCTTTATTTACAGTTTTTCCAAATGTGTATTTTTTTAGTTAACTCTCCTGGGAAATATAAAAAGGTTTTGAAATCTGGCTACTCTTCTTGGCAGCAAGGTTTTTGATTAGCAGCCTGAAAAAATGACACAGGATTTCAGGAATTTTTTTTATTTTGTTTCAAGGTGAAAGGAATGATTGGATATCTGCATGGTTTAAACCCAACTGGCAAACAAGCCCCATGAATCTACTCACTCACTCCCCCTAAAGCAGGACGGGAGAGAATCGGAAGGGTCAAAGTGAGAAAGATCATGGGAGAAAGGCAGTTTAATGGAGCAAGCAAAGGCTGCACACATAAGCAAAGTAAAACAAGAAATTAATTCACCTCTTCCTGTTGCAGGCAAGTGTTCACCCATTCCCAGGACAGTAGGGCTCCATCATGCATAATGGTGACTTGGAACCACTCCAAATGCCCACCCTTCCTTCCTTTCACCCTGCTCTTTATATGCTGAGCATGATGCCATTTGGTCTGGAATATCCCTTGGGTCACTTGGGGTCAGCTGTCCTGGCTGTGTCCTCTCCCAGCTTCTTGTGCACCTCCAGCCTGCTCACTGGTGGGGTGGTATGAGAAGCAGAAAAGGCCTTGGATCTATGTTAGCCCTGCTCAGCAATAAAAAAAACATCCCTGAATTATCAACACTGTTTTCAGCACAAATTCAAAGTACAGCCTCATACCAGCTATTGTGAAGAAAATTAACTCTACCCCAGCCAAAGCCAGCACAACATTTCTTTGGTACCATTGCACTATTTTAAGAACAAAATCATTAAATCCCGGCATTGAGGAGAAAAAAATTACACTGATGCTACCAAATTGCATTGGAACGAGAACAATTTTGCAGTTGCTATGTAACAGGAGTTCTGGGTCTGACCTAGGACAGTTTTCTGTAAGTGACATCTTTACTGTTCTGAGCATGTAAACAGACTCACTTTTAAAGAAGGCTTGTGAGGTGGGTTTTCTCCTTCTTCTTCTTCAGGACTGGGCAGTATCATTCACCCACTGTTTCAAGCAGAGGTCAGGAAAGAACAGAAGAATCCTTTTCTGGAAGTGAACAGAAGGAGTAGTGATACCTTTGCTTGGAAATTGGGCAGTACTTTTTAGGGAGATCAGTAGGGCCAAGCTCTTTACAGGTGAACGTGTAAAGAAAAAGACATCACAGTGATGCCTTCTATCATTACCTATCCTTCCACCACTGGAGTAACATTCTTGCTGGAAATGTGCAGTGCAGCTATGGCAGGATGCTTGTCTAGCTGCCTGCCTTTTCTCTACGGCTGAGGATCTGCCAGACTGTGAACATCATTGAAAAAAGTTTGCAAGGATTGAAAAAAGGTATCAGCATCGCATTGTAATGATTTTGTACTTAATTTCTTATGCATACTTCTGGTCTATAGAGAGATCAATGTCACTGTTGAAGCAGTGTAGTGAAAAATGGGATTATAAGGCTATGATTCTACAGATGCCTACGTTTGCGCCAATCTTAGGAGATACTTGGCACACATGTCAGCCTATATCCATGTGGTGCTTGCTGAAAGCCATAGTGTGTGGTTTTGAAATTGCGTGCTGTACACTTGCTGAGCCTACAGGAAATCCTGCAGGTTGGTATCAATGTTTAAAGACTTTGAAAAGGAAGAAAGAAAAGGAAAATACAGGAAAAACATTTGTAAAAACCTTGGTTTGGTATAGCAGCATTGCCAAGGGAGCCAGAATCAATAGTAGTTATCCTCTCAGCCTTTTATCCATGCATTCTTATGTACAAATGAGCTCAATCAGATGTATTCCAGCTGTTCATTTCATAAAACAAATGTTATTTCTGTGAAAAATCACTGGTGCCAGGAGAAGGGATATGAGACGTGCGCTGAAGGGAGCAGTGGAAACAAGCACCACTGAGCTCTCGCTCATAGACAAGATGCCACATAATCCTTTCTCCAGTCTAATTGGAGGATGCTTTAAAAGTTGCTAGACCTCTTCCCCTTCCTACTGTTTGATGGTTGAACAAGAGTTTTACATCCCCTTATAAAATACATTCAAAGCCCGGCCTAGGCAGGCTTCCTCCATACACCTGCCCGAGGGCTTTGCAGGGGAGCCTGCACCAGCCAGGCAGCTGAGTGCTCCTCCATGCCTCCTCTCACCCCAGGCACTGTGCTACTGCTTCCTATAGACATTTTGAAGTTATTGTTTCTGACATCCTATTTAAAATGTTTATTTTCTGTGAAAAATCTCAGAAGTTATTCTGTAGAATTCTTGTACTAGCGGCTACCTCACTGCAGCAATGTGTTTTGGGAGCTGAACTCAGCCACCAGATATTGACTGTCTTTATGTTCTTCTGTCCCTGGTTGCAGCTGGATTAATACTTTCTTATTGTTATTTGTACATCTTGAAGGCATAGCTGGCCTGTGCAGATAACCAGCAAATTAAAACAAACAACTACTATTACATAAAGTAGCTGTATTTGAGTGTTTATTTGAAAATACATAAACTTTCTCTCCCAATAGAAATTTTCTTCTAAAAAGTGATACTACAAGCTTGTTGAATTTCTTGTCATTTTTTATTGGTGTTTTCTCTTGGGAAATATTCCATGGCTTGTTAATATTTCCAAAAGCTTGAATTTCTCTCTAGAATTCCTTCTAATCAAACATTTTGAAGCTGGAAATTCTTAGGAGAAAAGAGTGACTGGATGTTTTTTTTTCTGCTACCCTGACCTAACAGAAGAAGGATGAGTCATTGGCAGGCCAAAAACCTGTTCAAAGGGAATACATCTAGCCAGAAGGGCTTCCCAGTGAGCAGGTACATAACCATGTTGCTTGTTAAAAAATACTAGACACAATATTCCTTAAAAGAAATGTAGAAACACTGATGCATTGCCTCATCCTCAGGGGTACTGTCCAAAGGTAAAGGGAAAATTCTGTTCATTACTAGGTGGTACACATGCTGGAATGGTAGGAGGACAGGGCTAAAGAATAAGTGGAATGGATGGAAGTGATTGTGATGTGGTACAACATATAGGCAGGCAGACCATCCTGGAGAGAAGGTGCAGTTGAGTATTTGCTATTGTTGCTCTCTTGACAACTCTGTAACACAGCACAATGCTCTTATAGTGTTGGAAAGGACACCTAAAACCACTAACCGTCCTTCAAAACGTCTGAAAATAGCAGAGATAACCCAAAATTTCATGTAGAATGTAGTCACATGGATGAGGTATTTGCAAAGCATTTGCATCCAAGTAGGACACATTCTTCAGAGAATAATAAAATTGTAGGAAAATTCAGGTTGGAAGGGCCCCCTAGGGGTCTCCAGTCCAATGCACAAGGTTTTGTTTATTTAGGTTCTGAAAAATCCACAGACTGACTGCAGTCTTCCCAGATAATATGAGCCAATGCCTGTCTGTCCTCACAGAGAAAGTTTCCCTTATGTTCAGTCTGAACCTCACTTCTTTAAAGTTACTTCTGTTGTCTCCCATTCCCCTATCAAACACTACTGTGAGGAGCTTGACACCATCATTTGCCTCCTGCAGATCTGTCCTTCCCCGTTCGGTCCACCTCCAGACTGTGTAATTTCAGAAACTCCTCCATCCTTAGTTCTAGACTTGTCACAAGTCCTTGTTCGGTTCCTCATGGTCCCTGCTGTCCCCTTCTTCCAGCCCCGCTAGGTCTCTGGATGGCAGACCTTTCCCTGAACATATTGACTGCTTCCCCCCACACCATCCAGTTTTGTGCCATCTGCAATGCCAAGGATAGTGTCCTCTATTGCCTTCTTTAGGTCATTAATAAATATGTCACGCAGGAAAGGTCCCATCAAGTATCCATATGGTACCCCATAAGTTACTGAGCACTACCCACAGATCTCTACTCTCAAATCGATTATCCAGACAGTTTTTTACCAATCTGCTTGTCCACCCATCCAGACCATAAATTCCCAACACATATGCAAGATGGTTATGGGACACATTGCTAAAAGTCATGTTAAATGCAAAGTAAATCCCATCCACCGCTCTTCTCCAGCTGGTCAGGTATCAGAGAATCAGAATATTCTGAGTTGGAAGAGACCCACAAGGATCATAGAGTACAAGTCTTAAGTGAATGGCCCATGGTATGATTTACTCTTGCTAATCTCTGCTGACTATTCCCAGCTATCTTTTCCACCACATGCACAGAACTATACTGTAGGAGGATTCACTCCATAAACTGTGTGAAAACCCTACATCAATAAGTTATCCCCAACACCCACCAGAAATCGTTGATGGCTTGGGTCCCATTGTGTTGCCCTTTCAGGATCTGGCGGACCCTAGAAAGCACGTTGGGCTGTGGTGCAGAGACTTTAATGAGCTTTTTAAAGAAGATATCACCAACTTTGTGTTCCAGACTGGATAGTTTGTAAAAAACTGACACCTTAAAAACACCTTTACTGGCCTCTTTGCTGACCCTGACCTGCAAGCTGTAGCACAGATTTCTCTCCATCATGTATAGTAGCTGCATATATCCAAGCTGCTCCTGTTCCTAGGGGTAAACATGCTCCCTTGTGCCCTTTTCCTGTTTTTCTTGGTTGAAGAGAACATTTGTCCTTCACTGCATGCTTCTGTGATGGCACATGCAGCTATAGTTCCTCCTGCTTGTTTCCCTAATTGTTTTCTCCAATATACATTAGAGACTGGTCTTCCTTTACCCTCTTTGACCACTCCTGAGATCTCTCTTACTCCCGTTATCCTTCATCCTTTATTTTCTACTTCTGTCTACTATTTTCCTTTTAATTGTGATCCACAGTCTCCCTCTCCCCTCATTCCTTGTTTAAATGTCTCCTTACCAGGTTGGCCAGCCTGATGGCAAAGGTGTTCTTGCTTCACTTTTTCAGGTGGATCCCATCTGTTTCTAGCAGTCTGCCATCTTCAGAGAGGACCCTATGGCTATAAGAGTGGTGTCCCTGAGACTGAGACCTCCTGCCTGAGGAGGTGCTGACTTGCAGACCTGCATCCTCCCTCAGATCTTGCTCTGGGTCGAAGCCTCTGCTGTGCTGGGGAAACTGGTCCTGTGGGTGGGGGGCACTGTGCCCTGTGAGGCATCACCTCCATGTTTGTGACCCTTGCTGCCTTCATCCACTTTCAGTCCCCTTCCGTGCATCTCTTCACACACGCTGCTGTGCCTTCCTGCTGTGTTGTGATTTATCATCAGATAAGTGCGTCCATTTGTGGAGAAATAATCGCAGCGGCTCACACGTACAGCACACCATGTGAAAACACAAATTCAGTGTGATATAAACATTCTGCAGCTATTTCCTTAGACAAAGAGAAACACATTTGCTACACACTGAGTTTCTATAGGGATCTACAGTTATCTTGCTGTGAAGCTCAGTTTGAGACTAGAGTTGAGATATTTAATTGGCAACACCAGGAAAAAAAGAAAAAACCAAAACACTGTAGAAATGACTTCCTAACTTGGGAACAGAGGATTAAGTTAGTGCTTGTCTAGTAAAAAGAGGAAAAACAGCAAAAAGAAAATGTATGAAATTTTTCAGATCTGTGTTAAAAGATTGGTATTATGACTGTTATTTTCTCTTGCAAAATTTTGACAGAGACATGCAGGAGGCAGTAGCAATTAATTAAAATCTTTGGGTCTGAGCATGATTGTCTTTTATAAGCTGGTTTATTTTGGTCTTAGAACACACACAAGAATATGAAGCAAAACAAAAGTAAATCTCTGTAGTATCTAAGCTGCCATCACTTCTAATTACAATTGATTTTCCCCTACAGTCATAATTGGTCAATGTGATGTATGTCACAACTCACATTTCAATATTTTTATAAAATTGTTAGTTTCCTTACCAATCAGCCAATTGCTAATTCATTAATCTCTTTTTGTTGTTTTGAAAACACTATTTCTATTCAAGGTATTCAATGTAATATAATCAAGTACTGTTTTAATTGGTGTATCATTTACAACCAAGGAAGAGAAAATGAACATACACTGTCTGCTAGATGAATTTGAAGGGAACATGTATGAAGACTGGAATTTGTTTCCATTATAACTCAAAGGTTCTGTTTAGAAGCTGCTGTCCATCAGAGAGGTAAGGAATGTTTCATTGTGTTTGCTTTATATGTGAATTCTGCTAGCTTCACTTTTGACTAGAATACTATTTCTTGTTACTGATTCCCTCTCCTCTCCTCTCCTCTCCTCTCCTCTCCTCCCCT
>VZRN01011460.1:909943-954729 GCA_013397935.1 Dasyornis broadbenti | reverse complement strand
TCCTCTCCTCTCCTCTCCTCTCGAGATGTATGTTTTACAAAATACATTTTAAGTGATGATTACTGGGTCAAAGAACTTATTGCCATCTATCATATTATATAGATAGTGCAACTTAGAGTGTGCCTCAGAGCTCTATAATAAAACCAGATCCTGTAAACTGATAAATAAGATTTTCCAGCATCTCATGTCCTGAACTTCCTGTGTGTGATTTTTTGTAAAAAGCAAATGAATTAAGTCTTTACTTGTAAAATAACTTCAGTTATATAAAAAAAAAAGATACGTGAAAAAAATGAAAACATAACAAAGAGTGAAATGAAAATGTTATACCCAAAATATTTTTAAGGGTAAAAGGGAACCTGGCACATATATGTATCCAACTCTTTATTTTTAACTTATTTGAAGGACTACTATCTAATCAAAGGACCACTAATAGCTGTTATCAGTCAATATTAATGTTTTTACAATGTAAAAAAGCACAAAGAAAGCCTAATCAATAAAAACTTCAGAAGTGTTGTGCTGGAAAGCTACTGCTATCTCACCCCTTACTCTGGTGTGACACTAACCCTTCCTGTGTGCCACTAGGATGGGAGAATAACAGTTTCAGTCCCTTCCAGAGGAAACAGGGAAGGTTACAACAAGTTGTTCATATTCTTCCCCAGTCTTGTGTCAGCTTGGGGCTTTTTTGGTGTTGCTTTGTTGTTTTTTTTTCTTTTACATTTTTTTTTCTTCCCCCTCACAGCCTCTTTTTTCCTCTCAGGGGCTCCCAGCCAAAACCAGAGAGTGGCAGAGTTGCCTGGCCCAGCCCCAGCTGCCCTCAAGGGCTGCTGTTTGTCACCTGCTGATTCTCCAGCTGCTCGCTGGGGCCAGTGCCTCACTGGAGGTCACAGGGTGAAGATAAAAGAGGAGAAGCCACAAGCACTGCTCCTCTTGACAACTTGCAAACCAGGCTGAGGCCACGGTGAGCCAGGGTGAGCTCTACTGCCAGGGTGGTACAAGGTCTGCAACATGTTACTGATTTTGGCAAAATCATGCACAGGGATATATATAAAACAAATCTCTGACCAATTATCATAATTCAGAACAGGTAAACAGGGGATGTGAAGATAGTGATTTCTTCATAAATTATATGAAGCTCATAAATTATATATAATTTCTTCATATAAACATAATGAAAATATAACAATGTATAATAATATTAATATCATTCCTTTTTCCTTTCAAAGAACTCCTGAACTAATGTCTGTAATTTTTGTTATGTTCAAGAAGAAGCCTTTCACCTGATGAGAGCTTGCAGGTTCCCATCCTCTCTTTAGATGCTATTTAAATGCTTTGCTGTACTTATTACAGTTAAACATGATGAGTCACAAAAACTTAGGGGACAAATAGCAGGCAGTTTTAAGACTGGGCCTTCAACTAAGAGCTGAATTTTCCTTTATAACACTAAATTAGCAAATTCGTGTTCTCAGAAGTCCAAATATGTTCTTATGTTCTCAGAAATTGGCAAATGGGAGGGCACATTAATGAGCAAGTGATTTTTATTCAGTTTTAATAATCCTTCTGAGTGCTTCTCTTTATGTCAGAGGAAAAACCTCACCTTTCCCCCCCAACGCTTTCTTATATACTGTGGCTGAAAACGTCAAAACCCCTCAAATAGTACAGTTTCTCATGCATCTCATCCCAGTGCATTGTTTGCTCCCCTGGAGAGGGTCTATTCTGTTAGATTCCTGTTCACGCAGTAGAAAACACACCCACCCACACACACACACAAAATCACATAGATACTTGTTCTCCTCTTGACTTTCACTACTGTTCTCTCTGCATTGGAAATAAACCAGCTTCCAGCTTTAATAAAGATATTTGATTGTGGAAAAAATATTTTTCTCTTGTAGTGTGCAACAGGAATTATGACATCTGTGAGCTGTTTCTGTGAAGGAAGAAAAGTGAGGTGTGTATTATGGCCTCCCACTGATCTAGAGATAGTTAAAATCATCCAAAATTCCCTGCAGAAGGGGTTGATGAAATTTTAGGTGAACACAAAAACCTCAGAAATTTCAAGCTTAGGTAGGAGAAAACAGAAGGAAAAGATATTTTAAAAAAATATATATATACCAACCAAAACACTGAAGAAAAAAATCTGGAAATGAGAATATTTCTCAGGAAATTAACTCAGTTAGTTTCTTTCTGGTACTCCCCACATTTTCTTAAGCTGCAGTAGAACTTCAAAAGCACTGTGATGTTCCTTTTCTCTGTCTTTTATGTGGATGATGTTTATATGGTTAGGGCGGAGCTCAGTGGGGCTTGCTGTTTTGTACAAAAGAAGGGAGATAAATGCATGTAGTAGGATGTTCTTTCCTTCCTTAAACAACTGGAAAGCACCAATCAGTCTGCCAGGAATTTACTTGCACTGGCTACATCACAGATTTTATGCTCATTAAACATCAGTATCTTGTAAAAAAGAGTAAAAAAGACATAGCTAAAGTAGAATGGATTCAAATCTAAATTATTTGAGTCCTGATAATACTTCCCTGTGAGATATGTATTAGCTTGGGGCCAGCTAGTCTAGAGATGAGAAACTGTGCTGGGCTTATGTCACATCTGTGGTACAGATAAAATGAAGCAAAATTATCTGTTTTCTTAGTTAATATAAAAAAGGCATCCAACAGAATTTTTCTGAAAATAAGGAATTACACTATACAAGCTTACCAAAGTCCTTGTCTTCGTTTTAATTGCAAACAGGTGACATGAAGAAGTTAGTTCTATTCTAAAAGAATTAAATCTTACAAGACAAACATAAAGTGCTAGAAGAAAATGTACCTTATGACAAAGCAGAGAAGAAAATGAGAGTGTAGGAAAAGAGAAGTGTTCTATCCCATCTAGGATGAAAATCAAAATACTAGGGAATTTTGGAACAAAGAAAGGTACACATGCAGATCTTATCTTTCTCAGTCTTCTCCCTAAACAAAACTTACTGTGGTGTGTTTTGCAGCTTGCAAGAGACAGTCTAGTTCACAGAGGATGGGTGCACGGGGAAATGCAGTTCTGTCAGGCATGAGAAGAATATTTTCTGATTAATATATTTCAGTTTTCATCCTAATATTTGCATAACTCTAGTTTACACTTAATGGCCGTAAATCAGGATTTTCTGGGGAAAGCAGAAATTTTCTATAGATACTAAGAAAAAACCCAGCTTCCAAGTACAGGAAGGTTTTTTTCAAAGTTCACTGTAATAGAGGCTCTTTCCTCTAACAGTGCTGCCCAGCACTGGAGGATGCATGTGAGTCACATGTAGCACAGTAAATTCCACATGTTCATGTGTACTATTTATATCTCAACCAGCGCACTTAGAGTTCACAAGAGGTCTGAGGAAGGTAAGTTTTTTATGTTACTGAAATGTAATGAATTGGGAGCTCATAATTTTCTTAGACATCTGAGCTCACAGATTTTAGTCTTCTCTTGGGTGAAGAAGATACTACAGTCAGCCAACTCCATATTTTCAATTGTTTTGCCCAGTACAAAGCTAGAAAACACCCTGCTGGCAAAATCTTTCTTTTCTCACTGTAAATGTGTTAAAAATTCCTCAGTATTTTCCTCATCACTTCAACATCCTCTTGCTGTCAAAGCTTTATTTCTTGCTCTTGCCACACACTTACTCATTGTCTCTTGTTTCACAGCCAATATTTGGACTAAGTTAATGCAATATCTTCCCCCTGAATAATGATAAACTTCTGCTTCCTGTTTTGCCTGTGAGAGTGACACGTCAAGAGGATTCACCCTGCTGAAGACTCTGGTGGCTTGCTCATCTCTTTCAATAGAGATGCACCACTACTGCATGTCCTGCTCATCGGTGCCTTGATTTGAACACCTTAATTTCAGTCCTGTGCCTTGAGTCATAAGTGACACACAGTGGCTGGGATTCAGGGTAAATCACCCCATGGGTGTCTGGTGCCATTTTTGATGCCACTCGGCTACCAGATTCCAGTCAAGGAGGGCTGTGGTCCCTTGTGGACCTGTGGTGGATGTCTTGAACGCAAGAAATCATCTCAAATGTTGCTCGCTGCTGATAGGTCAGCATTGGGTCTTTCCTGCAGTATCATAGGGCACTTGCCTGGCCATTTAACTGAAAATAAAGTTTGAGTCATACCTGGCTCTGTGGCAAGAGAAAGACAAATGGTAGTCTGATTACGAGACAAGTGAAAGACTTCCTGACATGAAATAATGTTTGTGCAAAAACCCCCCTCACAGTCTATCTGCAATCCTTAATAGAATGTTAGATTGCCTGAGTCCTTAAGGGTTGTCTTCCCAAGTATCTCAAGGGTCTTGTGAGAATGAGTTGACATTCAAAGTTTCATGAAAACAACTGGCCAAAATATGCATTTTTACTAATTCAGGTCCCTTATTAAATGTGTCAAAATCTATTCTTTTTTTGTTAGAGAATATACCTTGTATACAGAATGTACCCTGCCACAATGAGGTAAGGGTAGAAAATGAAGCACAATTTTTCTTTTTCCTGAGTTGGAACTCCTGGATATTTTTCAAGATTTTGACCCACTGTCATTTGCCTCCTATCAGCGAGCCAAATTTTCTTTTATCTTTCACAGATTTTCAGGCAGAGGTTCATAAACCTACTCAGATTACTTTGCTCAAGAACAGCTGTCAGACACCTAGCCAACATAGATGACTGTATTTTTATTGGATTGAACAGATCTATGGCACCAGAAGCACCCTTGTCAGCAGTCTTGATGCCTTTTTAAGCAGTTTTACTAGTGGCACAATGTCTCCCCATCCCAGATTCTATTTTATTGTCTGTGAGATGTCAATCATTTACCTTCAGTCAGTTCATTTCTATTATGCAGAGATGGGATCTCCTGTGATGTCTAGAAGTTCAGCTCTTCCAAGCTCTAGCTTGTATCCAATGTGCAGCCAAAATCTAATTCTTCTAGGTCAGATTCCAGAGTAAACACTTTTACCCAAAATTCTGTGTTTTGCTTCTTCATCAGTATTTTTAAGTAAAACCCCTTTGCCCTTTCACATATGAATTTCACTACATAACAAGAGAAACCACATCTACTCCATTCTGGGAGTGTCCTGAAGCAGAAACTCCATATCCCAGGAGGTTTCTCCATCTCAGAACTGCTTCTGACTTTTTCACCACTTATCTCTTTTGTAGTTTCTTGTGGAGCAGGGATTTCCTGATTTATCCAGAATTCTGAGTCTTTCAAAGATTTTCTAATCCCTATACTTATTGATGAAAGCCTTTCTGTTAACAATATTTATGCTTTTCTTGGCAAACAAAATTTAATTACTAACTACAAGTTTTCTTGCTCACTCTTTTTCTGGGATAGTCTGTTTCTGTATCCTCAATGAATTGCTTCTTCCTTCACCCAATCACAGTATAATGCTGGGGGGTTTTTTGGTGTTCTGGTTGATGCAAAGTACTCAAAAACTTGTTTGCAAAGGAATTACACTCATATATTTATGTTTTTCTTACTTCTGCCTCTGAAAATTACTGATCAGCTCTGACTCTGAAGGTTCTAGTGGTGTGCAGCCAGGGTAGGAAAGGCACAGAACATACTCATCACTAGTGAAGACAGAATTTACAGACTAATGACCAAAGTAATTAGTGAAAACTAGATTAAAATGATCTGATTTTATTAACCGAGATGTTTATGGAGATGTTGACTAGTCAACATCAATTCCCACAGACACTGGTTTTTTCTTTCTGAATGGTGTACACTGATCAAGGGCCACATTCCAGCGTGTTCCCATCTTCTGCGGAAGAACTTGACTGCTTGTTGAATGATGAACTCCCTGTTACTTTCACACGGAGTTCATAATGCTCATCATCCTCATACTGGGCACTGCTTTCCATGATGACAGCCAATTCTGCTTGCTTCTGAATTCCTAAGTCCTTTATTGGGTATGCTGTTTAACAGCAGGTAATACTACAATTTGGCTTTTGTCTTCTGGCAAAAGTGTCTTTCCTCAGCAATGAATAAGCTCCATAGTGAAAACTGGTGTTTTAAGATTTGAATGCCTGTTTTTCTACTCCCGATGTGCGATGCTTGTTACAGAATGAAGGGAAATAGCAATAATTATATGACATTAAAAAGCTGTTTCTAAAACTGGACAGATAAAGCTTTTAATGTAATGTCACCGTTCAGGTCACCTGAGCTTATTTTGCCATCATACCTGGTCTCACTGATTCCAGTGACTATAACCTGGAATAAGCCCTGCTGGGGAAGGCTTTAAAGTACCAGATTTTAACTCATGGATAATTTCCCTTACTAATTGCAATCTAGTTGCAGTAACTAGCTGCTAATACTACAAAATAATTTCCCTTACTAATTGCAAACTAGTTGCAGTAACTAGCTGCTAATACTACAAAAACATTATTTCACAAGATTTTGATATTTTTGTTTCTAATTCCTTTCTTGTAATGTTGTTTTTATGATATCACTGCTTCTAGCAGTATTGCAAAAAATGGTAGTAAAATTAAACCTCTAGGTAGCAAGTGAAATAAAAGAATCAATTTTATTTTTAGGGAATAAAAAAGATTTCATCTTGCAAACCACTGGCATTTGTATGTATATATTTACATTTTTTAAGATGTGTGTAAATGTGCTGTCTCTGAATAACATCCCTATGTTTGTGCTTTGGCAGGCTCCTGTATCCAACTTCTAGGGTATTGAATAAGACACAAAATAATTACTTTTCTGACCCTTTGGGCTCTAATTGGTTTCCTTTAATGAGTTTAAGAATGCTGGCTTGCACATTTTCTGGGAAGCCCTTCTGGTATAGATGGTGTGTGTCTGCCTTTCAGAGACAAATGTTCAAATAGTCAAAGTACTGTCTGAGCTGACCTTTGCTGAGTTGCACCAAGATGGTGTTTCTTGGTTGAAGGAAAGGCAGTGAGTGGTGCAGTAAAATGGAAAATTACCATATTTTCTTTTTGGATAGTTCCCTTGTTTTCCTTCACTCTTCTGATTATGGTAACGGTTACAAAGCACCGGTGTGACTTGGACTTTCCTGGATTCTGCAGTTTTTCCTGGTACAAACACATCATGGTCAAATAGGAATGTGATAAAATTTACACTGTTTACTATCCAAAACATAACCATGAAAACCTCTAGTTAACGAGCTACGGTGTCTTCAAGAGAGTGATTCACACTGTAAAAGCTGTGGATGTGTTTAATTTTATCTGACACCAGGCTATAATTGTTTTTTTTTCTCAGACTTACTAAGAAAGCCAAGATTATTCCCTCTGCTTTTAGGAGCTGGTTGATGAAGGTATAATTGCTGGTGTGCTGCCAAACAGCAAAGTTAACTGATAGTCTAATATGAGCACAGTTGCAGCATTTTCACTATAAACATTCTAATCCAGTTTTACTTAGATGTATCTGCTAGAATGTCACATAATTGGCATAAATAAGAACAGGGAAAAAGTTGTTTATAAAAGGTGAGTATTTTCTTCAGATTTACATGTATCACACTGCTCTTCTATGATTTATAAAGAAGTTGAAATCTTGCTTTTGTATTTGTATGAAAATGTAAAAAAAGAAAAAGATGTTTAAAGTAAGTCGATCCTGCTCCCATATATATTAAATGGCTAATAAATTATTCCACCCTCTCACATACACTTTTCAGTCTATTTGGTGATTAATCTGTTTTTTATCGATTTCTTGGTTGTCTTTAATGGGAAACTGTCTTTGATAATGGTACCAGCTAGGTGAGGTTACTATACTTTTCAAAATGTTGTGATTGTCATACCTTACTGATCTTCCATTTAGGATATGAGTTGCCAACCAATTTCTGGGAAAGCACAGAAAATGGGAACTTTATTTAATAAGGGGCTTTGAAGTTTGGGCAACTTTTTATGTAGACATAAAACTATGAAGCCGTGGTCTCTTTTTCTATTTCCCAAAAGCTGATGTCTCCTATGTACCTTTTTAAAAAGACCTTTGCAAGAAAATCAGATTTTCTTTAATCAAGACTGCTCCTTGAAGATGCAATCTATTATCAGGACGAGTAGCTCCCTTAAAGCACTGTTCTAGAGAACTTTGTCTTAAGCCAATTAAATACGTATTAACATATTTATTTAGATTCACTGCCAGTCATTTTTAAAACTAGTATATCTATTTGCATTCTTTAAATATTAACTATAAAATATTTCTAATTACATTTATAATCTGGATTTATATGTTATTTCCCATCAAATGGAGACATAATGTCATGAAAGGCTTTTATCCAGTGAACTGAACCTGCCTCTTCCTTTTTGTTTCCAGACGTGGATGCCCTGAATGCAGTGAAAATGCTGAATTGAATGGATTTGCTCTTCATTTATGTAGATGTGATGGAAGGAGACAACTTAAAGATGTGCAGAACAAAAATAAAGACAGCAATGCACGTGATTCGAAAGAGTCTGAAACTATTCTTCTCTGCTTTGAATAGCTGATATAGAAATAGAACCAATGACTTATGCCATTAAGATCTCAAAGACACTAAGATTTATAATTTCTTTTCTCAGCATTAGCCTTGTCACTTCTGTTTACTATTCTGTTTCCTTTGAGATAATTGCATTTATTAAAAGAGAAAAGACAATGAAGTTTAGTTCTATGAGTCTAGTCTCTTAAATCAAAAGAATGACATGGATTTACTGCAGATGAGTCTCTAGTCTGTGCCAATTTCCTGGATTGGTATTCAGATCATTTGGTATTTTTGAGCAGACTTTAAAATTCTACTTTTTCTCCATATAAAAAAATTGAAACTAATAAAAAAAATTGAAAGTAATCAGTCTGCATCATTTGAGTAATGTATTTTGTATCCATGAAACTAATATACACCTCCAAACCAACATATGCTTGAGACATTTGCTTGACAGAACTTGTAGTATGATTCACATTCTTCCAAATTCCCACTTTTAATTGTTTAGGATTTTTTCTAATGTTCTAGGGTGCAACAAGGAAAATATATGGAAAAAAAACCAAACAACCTTTTTGCTTTAGTGGTTATTATGTACATGCTTTAGAGCTTGAAATTAGGAAGGGGTAGGCTTTCCTCTGCCATGGTAGCGCTCTAACATTTGCCCAAATTTTCTTTCTGAAACATTGTGTCAAACCTGCTGTGGCCTCCCACAGCTGCATTTATACAGGTGAATTAAAATGTCCAGAAACCTTACTGAGTACTCTATGCGATCATACACACTGCAGAGGGGTGACAGTGTTCTGTGCTGCTCTCATGGCCTGTGCCAACTATTTTTGCATGCCAAGAAATCCCAGGCATAGTTAGGCATGCCCCAAGGCACTTACGGATGTGTGTGTGGTCAATCTGTGCCAGCTGGTTTCAGTGTCTGGGAGTGATGTTGAGCATATTTTGTTTACGGCTGGATCCTTTTCCTGGTAGGTAAGTGGAGAGGATAAGGATATATTCTCTGTTGCTCTGAATACTTACAGACTGTCCATTTGTATTCAGATCCATTCAGCAATAATTCATAAAAATTTTCAAGAAGTGGGATTATAATTGATTACATTTTAAGTATATAATATTTTTCCTGTGACTATGTTTTTTCATCACTTTGAAACACAATTAAGGTGAATGATATTGAAAGTCCAATTTTTGCTGATGTTTATGTATTTTAAATCTTCACTGGCTCATTTAGAGGCTTATGTACCATGTATACCCAGAGGAAGAGGGAAAAAAATTTTTAGATGGGGAACATAAAATCCATCACATTTTATCACATTTATAGGAAAAATAACAGGCAATTTAAACTAGATGTTATATTGGTAAATGATCTACTCATGGCATAGTGTTTTCCTAACTAGTTTAATAATTCCTTTCACTTCTAATTAGCATGATAATTGCCACTATCTCTAGAGCAGTCATTTTATCCATGCAGTTTAAGATTTTACTTGACAGTGCAAGATAGGGTTTCCAAGGACTCTTGTCAGCTGATAGCTGCAGAATGTAAGACAAGAGGCTGTCAGGCTGGTGTCAGTCACCTGGGACGTGTGGATCCATTTATTTGCTATTGAAGGCAACCTTGGATTTTTGGTGATCTCTGCAGCATTGTTTTATAAATGTTCAGGTGTTTTCATTCTCATAGTACTTTCTGTTCCTGAGCCTTACTCAGCTCAAAAGTAGAAGACCTGGATAAATGAAAGTGTGCAATCACTGCCCTATGCTACTTTGCTCCTGCAGTAGCATTACCTTGAATATAAACTGCTCTTCATCATCTGATATCTTTGCAGAGAGTCTCTTGCAGGTTCTCTTTGCTGGGTGGAAACAGCCTCTTCTAAGCTCTGACCATTTGGGTTTCTGATGACTGATGTCTTCTCCTCAAATATGAATAAGCATTTCTCCGCTGTTTCTACTACACAGTTTATACTCATCTTATTAAGACACCCTAGTATAATACTGTAGATGTAGTTTAACAAATAATACACCCGTTTCCTGTGTAACTCAATGCCTGCTTCTACTGTAGGAGCCTTTCTTCCACCTGAAATAGTTAATTCCATCTTATGAAGTCCTCCAAGAGACAAGTTGTTTCTCCAGTTCTGTATCTGTATTATCTATTAATCCTGTAGAAATGGTATGCACAGGTATGACAGTGCACAAACAGATTTTTCCATTCTGACATATTTCACAAATATCTGTTATAGCACATCTTTTATACGCCAGAAATTGCAGATAACACATCTGACCTTGCAGGTGCTCTCTACTGATGGAAAGTCTTCAGTTATCACTTTTTGTTGTTATTTTTCACTGAAAGTCTTAGTCTGTGCCAAAATCTGTGATCAGCCCTTTTCTAGTTCTGGTGGCATTTCTCTTCTAAATTTGATTTCACACACACATGAAGAGAAAATTAAGGGGAGCACAGAAATACAGACAACATAGAAAATAATTAATTTCCATGAAACTAGCCAGCTTTAATGTCACTGGGATCAAATGGAAGCTGCATAATTTCACATGTATGCATCCAAGAGCTATTTCAAATGAGAGTATTTAGTCCAAGTTTTCCAATAGGAAACAGTACTTGTTGTGGAAAAAGAATATAAAAAAGGATTACTTTTGCTTTATTTAATGCATTACTCATCAATCTAAAAAAACCCACCAAAAAACTGAACTCCAAAATAACAGCAAGATTAAGATAAACAAAGCAACAGAAAATGGTATAATGAAGAAAAAGAGAAAGAAATGTGCTGAATGTACACTGTAGTAGTGATCTTTATCCATATGATGAGTCTGCTGGATCTGTATGATACCACAACACACCACATCACATAACAGACTGAATTTATTTTAATGCACTTTTAATCTACATCATGGTACTTACTTCATTTTAAATTCCCATTATATTCATTTTTCCCCCAAAGAGATTAAAAATCTGTGTTTCTTGTGAATGCATGCTTTGTTCTCTGTGTTACAGCTGTTCAGACCTTAACTTCAACACAAAGTTTAATGTTACTTTAATCGTGAAAATATGAATAGAACTTTCCATACAATAGATACAGCTTAAAAAACTTAAAAGTTTAAAGGCTTTTTTCCCCTCTTCGGTACTGCTTGAATATATACTTTTATCAGTTAGTGTTCCTTTGTGGAACATATCTATTGCTTCTGTGATTTTTTTTATCTCTGAAAGGCTTTAAACTGAATATTTTAAAATTAAAATTGAAATGCATTGATTCAGAATACTGCTGTAGTGAGCTGTAGAAACTGTATTTAAGTTAGTTTGTTCCCAAGTCTCCTCTCTAGCACAGGCATTTTGACTAGGTTATACTTCAATGTGAAGCATTTTGGCCAGAAAATTGTGTAATATTTTGCTTTCCTTAATCAGTGGAGAAGACTATGAGCTCCTTGGGAGTATATTCTGAGAGGTAGAATTGACCAAAAGAGAAATGTAGTATAAAATACCTGAGCTATACTTTGGGATAAATGCAGTGGTGTTTCCCGATGACAGTTTACTTTGGCTTCTGGGTAATTTTCCATGGAATAACTCAATATTTTCGTGGAGGAAGTGCCTGCTGTCCAAACAACTCTTGCTGCTAATTTTCTGCACTAACAGACAAGGTCAATTTTGTTTAAAATAAAGGACATCAATCTTCCAAGAATGGTTCTTCTTTTTTTTNTTTTTTTTTTTTTTTGTAGATCAGAATTCCTTCCATTACCCAATATACGTACATCCTTCTCTTGATTTTTAGTTTTTACTTAGAATCTCAGTTGTTTATAAACCCCCTTGTTCCTTGCTTGGTTTATGTAATGATTTACAGAGATGCTTTCAATTAAGTTTCCATTGATCTCTACCTCTTTTAGTCAACTGTAGCCACACGTAAAAATTGTTGGGACTTCCCGTATCAGTTATTCTTGGGCTGCATTTGTATTTCTCATCAGCTATCACATCTTCATCTGATTTCCATACAGGAGAACACCAAAGAGTCCAACTGGCTCCTGTACACCCACCAGTCAATGTTGAAAATGTCCAAAAAAATCCAACTTGCCTGACCATTTATTCTGAGTGCCATAGTCATGACCTTGCTTGCTTCTTTCATGTCATGAAAGCAGCTTCCTAAAATGGAGTAAGAGCACCCTGCTCAAAGGCTGGCTTTCTTATATGACACTATACTACTTCTAATATCTTCTCTCCATGGCTTAAATTGAAATGTCTCGTCTTTGCAACATGCCTCTCTTGGTTCTATTGATTTTCTACACTCTGTCTGATAACAAGTAATCTAAAAGTCTCTGTCCTCTAATGTCAAACGTCAGTCGCCCTTGGCTCATCTCTCTGCTCTCGCACAAGCTCTGAAGTGAATGACTCATAGGTATGTTCTCATGGCAGCTTGTAGTGCTAGCAGGATATCTGAAGGGGAGCTGAAGGACCATGAAGAGGTTCAAGTCACAATCCCTCTTTCTGTGACCCCGCACTTCAATGTCTTGCCCCCTTTCCTCTGCACTGGGCCCAGAGCTGCTCACTTTTCCTGCTGCACTGTTCAAAGGCTTTAGCTCTTCCAGCGGTCACCAAGACCTCCCATCATGGAGCCCCATCTCCTCAAACTTCTTGTCCTAAGGATTCCTGTATTGCAAAAGTCCCTTCATACACTTCCAAGATACTTCACCGTTTCTTCTTGTCTCCTCCCCTACCCCTAAAATTTGCAAACTTTGTTGCATGACTTTAGCCTACATACTAGAACGTGATTGCTTTGTCTTCTGGTAAGTGGTTCAGAGAAGGGTCAGGCAATCCAGGCCTGGAAAGCTCTGCAATCACAGAGAAATCATCTTGGGCAAGACATTTGATTTTCTTGCTTATGAATGTTGTCCTATGTTTAATGGCTGTTCACACACAGCTTTGGATGTAGTGAGAAAACACATTCAGATGTTCCACCTTAGACTCCAGTGACTGATTTTGTATTTCATATCTTGGTCTAGGATTAGTTCCTTGCTCTCCCATGGAGAACTAAGCTTTGTTGGGAGAAGGCAGAATTGTTGAAAAAGGTCCTGTACATACATTTTTAGGCATAAACAACTCCTGTTAATCCAGGTGTTTCCATGTGCAACTCATTTCATTACATTTCAACACATACAAGATTTTATATGCAAACCAGCTTTAAAAAACACAGTAGGGAAATGCTCTATCTTAAAGACTGACATTGCAATCTGTTCACACAATTAACTTCTTTTGTCAACTACACAAAATTCAGGAATCTTCTGTTGATCATTTGCCAGGTGAACAAACAGTGCCTCACTTAATGCCAAACATTTTAAAGGAACAAAGATTTTTGCTATGATTCAGGATACATAATCTTCAGATGTTACTCAGGCAAAATCCATTGGGATAAAACTTACAACAACTTGGTTGCAGAGCTATTACAAAAACTCCTTTCAAATATTCAAATATTTCTGGATCGAGGTGCACAGAAATCATGCTCTTACTCTAGGGAATAATATTGCTCATCTTGTGTGGACAAGAACCAAAAACTACAGCTGTGTTTTTCCTTTTATTGCTGTTAATCACAAGCCAAAAGTTATCCTGAGTCAGTGGCAAACACAGAAATACTGATGTATGTGGCCAAAGTTTCTATCCTTTTTTGAACTGGAAAGATCCTCTCTGTGATAAAAATTAAATAAAACATTAGAAACTCCAGGTTTCTAGCACAGAGAAATCAAGTGCTTGGTGAGATATACCATGGGAAAAAACAATGTTATAACAGATATAAGCTGGAAATAGGTTTCCCATCTACTAATATTAGGGAATAAAAGAAGGAAAAAAAAGGAAAAAAAAGAAGAACGTTACCGTTTAATATTTCACAGAATTTTCTTATTCTTTTACTTGGAAAGAAATACACAAATATTTCCTCTTGACTCAGTTGTTCAAGACACACATTAGAACCATATAAAAATATAGCAAATACAGAGACAAGGAAAAAGAATTAGAAGCGGGCTATTAAAATTCAAACGGAAAATGCCTGGATGGAATAAATGAAAGTCTTGCTCAGGATAAAGAAAAATCTAAACATGACAATTAAGTAATAGTGAACATAAAACAACAGAAACTTAATATCTACCACAGAATAAATTACATCAGTAGTTCTCAGATGATAGGAATATGAGTAAAGTTCTTTAGTCTTATGTAATTCTGAAAACTTTTCTTTTTACGTAGTGCTCTTGAGTGGAAGATTTTATTACAGGCATAGGCTTTTTTAATTTCAGAAAGTGGTTTTGAATTACAGTAGACATCTGATTTTTTCTAAAGAAAAGTAATCTTACTATCTTCTCAACACTCTTGAATGAAGGAAAAAAATATATTTATAGTTCACTATTGCCCTCTTGTGGAAAGAAATAAAAATAAAGATGTGCATCATAAACATAAAATCCAAACCAAGAACTGATTACTTAGATTCCAGTTCAGAAACCTTCCTTCATCTGGTGCCTTAGCTTGGATTATGAGTTGGTCCTGTATTAACAGTTTTGACTCTTGGTGTGTTGTTAATAGTTACTGTCTTTAAACAACTCCTGTGGTATTGGCCCCTGTAATATTTAACACTCCAGAGTATCAAGGATGACTTCAACTCCATATCAGGAAGGCTTTTCTAGTAAGGATGACATACTGCCACATGCAGATCCTTGAAAAGCAAGTTCTGCTGCTGCTCTGACATGTTCAGCAGCTCTAACAAGAGTCTACAACTGATATTAAGAAAATGAGTGGCAAGGCTGTTAGAAAAAACAAGCAGAAAAAAAAAGTTCGCATACCGTAGAATTAAACATTGAAATATACATAAACAACACCTATGCATTAAATATGAAAGGAGGTACTTTGAAAATGTCACAGAATTGTTCAGACTCACTTTACTATACTACTTTTTAAGATTATGCAGGCATATTTAAAATGGACTTATGAAAGTGCTGATCTTACTCCCCTTTGCTCCTGCTTTCTTGCTCATCTACCCCTGCTGGTGATGTGTCAAGGTCTTTCTAATTAGGACAAAGAGGGCTGTATCTCTAGGACTCAGTCTGTCGTGATGCCTTTTCCCATCACATTGAATACCACAGAAAGCCTCTAGATAGCTAAAAAAAGGTGTTGTGCTTTGCTGAATGTCTCTTATGCTCTTATCTGTCTAAGTTTGACCATTGCACATTAAGATGTCACAACACATCTAAGTTTTCTCTTGCTCCCTTTTTAAAAAGAGTGAATTCTTAATGTCTGGAACTACTGCACTGAGAAAAGAACATTTCCTCATAAAGGTGAAACAAAGCCGAGATTTATAGTGGAAGGTCTGTTTTCTGAACCAGTCTTCTCTAGGACTTCATATACTCTGGTGAATTATTCACAGTAGCCAAAGAAATGGTGCAAAGGAGGGTTTGTGTTGAATTGTATGTGAATTCTTGGTTTTCCTTTTGCATGAGATAAATTTATTCTATCACTTCATTTCCATTTTCTGTTACCAAAGGAGGTAAAGAAGGGTCAGAAGTTTGCCAGTCTGATGTCAGGTATCATCTCTAGCATCCAAAGCAATCTCCCCTGGAAGTAATCCTACAAGCAGGATTTTGGAAATTATGCCAGATCCCTATTCACCATCTGATTTAACCCTGTTGGAAACACCCTCCCTTTATGTTCTACCAGCTCCAGAGACCTAATGCTTCAACAGTCAGACCTGCACATTATAACAGCTCAACCCGGAGAAGAACCTCTTGTGGAACTCCACACTACTCTTTGAATTAGACACTGGTCATGGACTAGCAATGCACTGAAACTGGTCAGACAATCCACCATTTTAAAGGAAAGGAAACTGTCCTTTTGCTTTTTACATACACTTTCATGATCATTCTGACATCCTAGCAGTGGAAGCTTCCTAAAAATCTGGATTGAGATTAAAAAAAAGACAAAACAAAAAAGCCAAAGCAAAACCAGTGAAACTTGTTTTTAATATTTACCTTTTACTGCAACTAACTGTGGTATGTTATTTTTCAAAAGATGATTACAGATGGAGATGCTGAGCTCTGTAACTGATTTCAAGCCTGATTATGCAGTGCAGAGTGAATTCCCAAGCATTAGATAGGGAGGTTGTGATTCTCTTTGACGTTCTATATGGAAAAAAGCCAGATATGCCATGTCACCATAAGAGTAAGGCCCATGGGAAAGAGCTATTGAGTGGATGCAGAGGGGCACAGAATCACATCTGCTCTGTAAGCAAAAGGATGTACAGATCATCCGACTCCTGAAGCCTAAGCTATGCAATCACTGTACTCCTGTGTTTGCAGACTCTGGCTGCTATTTCTGTCTGGGCCCTATGACACTGACAGGAGCCAATTTTCTACTCACAACACTGAAACGCCTGAAAAATATTTTACTTGTTTAAATGTGGTGACTTTGTGGTAACATTTGCTGATAAGAACTAGCAAGACCGAAGAAAACAGCCCTTGATGTAGTCTCTAAAAGGGAAAGTCTCAAGACAAGTATTTGATATTGGATCAAATTAGAAAGAAATAGGTTGTACTTAGTGCTTACTAAGGAGTAGTACACTGCTGGAGTCTGCAGAAAATAAAAGACTGCATCTCCTTCAGAGTTCACGTTTAACTCAGATGCTGAATGAAGGAGAGATTACCACATATCAGAAGTGAAATACCTAGTTTTTAGTTTATCCATTATAGTCTCTGGTGATGATATTTCACACAGCATTGATGACCTCAGCAAACCCTAACCTGTGATCTTTAGAGACGTATGCAAGCATCCTTCAGGCTGATCCTTTCAACCTTCACTATGGTATTTAGCATTTTCCACTGGGTGATACAGGACTGAAAATAAAAAGCACTGCAGATAAAGCAGAAAGAAAACAAACAAACCAAAACAATGGTTAGGAAAGCCCCTCTGCCAGTTCTTGACATTGAACCTGCAATTACTCTCAAATACAGTCAAAATGTAAATCACCACTTGATGTCACCATTGGTCTATATCTGTGCAGTGCAGCTCTTCAAGAAATCTTTCTGATCATCACAAAGAAATTATAAATTCAGTTAAAATAGTTAGAGACCTATTATGATGTTAAGTAATCACCTTGTATTTGTTGGTCCTATTCAAAATACTGGAAGAACAGGTGCACTGGATTTGGAGCACCATAAAGAAACCATGAGAAGCCATTTGAAAGGGTGCTGTTTATGATTAAAATCTGTTTTAATAAGGAAATTTGCAATAACCAGCAAAGCAAGTCTGATCATTGCAGTATGTCATATAAACATTACTACCATCCGACTGCAGAATGAATAGTAAAGGAAAAGAGTGCTTGAACAGAAGAGTCAATACCTCTAGAAACATGAAATTAAGAACCAGAAGGCTTAATGAAGGTACAAGAAAGATCTTTGAAATCTCTCTAGAAAAAATTGGGATCTTGTTTCCTAGTTCAGGCATAAAGAAAAATATTCTGAGTTCAGATTTCCTTGGTTTCTGACAAGCGTGATGAGGTTGACTTGCAGTGTATTAGTTCTGAACATCTGTTCCTTTATTTAGGGGACATGAAGAAGAATTTGGTAGGTCAGGCTAAGGTGTCATTTTAAAGGAACATCACCATGTATAAAATACTGCTTGCCATTAACAAGTCGGCTTTTCTCAGTTGTTGCTGGACTGTAAAACTAGAATTGTGTCTAAAGTGAGTGTACATGGTAACAGCAACAAACTTGACAGAGTTCAAGAGTTTTTGGACAACACTTTCAGGCACAGGGTGATTCTTGGGGCTGTCCTGTGCAGGGCTATGAGTTGGACTTGGTGAGCCTTGGGGGTCCCTTTCAACTCAGCTTATTCTGTGAACACATGAACCGTGAAACCTTTAATCCATACAACACTGTAGGTAATGACAGCATTGTGTACAGGACACCAAGTAGCACAGAAGGCTGAATTTCCCAGCAGCTTGAAACAGCAGAATTCACACTATGGCTTTATCAGTTCTTTACATATATATCATTAATCCTCTTATTGTTATTTTATCTGAACTTTTAAACTGCTTTATTATTTTACCTCCTGGCTTGGCATGCTCTGAGGCACAAGTTGAACCAAGTGTTCAGTTAACATGATACATTCTTATGGCTCTGTTTGGATACTCAGCATGCTTCACCTTCTCCTCTATAACAATACTGCCCATGGCTTGTATAGGCCTGTACACCAAGAGGCCTATACAAATATCATTCTAATGCATAAATTATTTTGAATATATAAGAAAATATATTAATTCTGTATTTCCCATCCATTTTCTAGCTGCTCATCTGTCATAGGTTAGTGCTGTCCTTTTCTTCATTTGTGTGGTTGCAATCACTGGAATAATTATTTTTCACATCTGGATAGCAGTGACTCTGCTCACAGACAAGGAAAATATTTCCCAGGGAAGTTCCCAAGCAAATCTAGCCCGAGGTACATGCTGAATACATCAAATTTGCTCTGAAGTAAATGGAAATTGGAAGTGCTCAGGAATTACTAGTATTTTTCCTTTTGCGATGCTGAACGAATAAGCTAATTCTATCCAATTTCAAGCTCCTTTCAGCATAATAATTTCAAAATTGCAGCTCAGAGTTTATCACTTGACTTTCATTTGAATAAAGAGAGGCTAAAAAATCAAAATGGACAATGGGCAATAGGAATAAATTTTGTTAGCAAGCAAAAATAGAAAAGTGAAATAGAGAGCAAAAAGCAAATTCAGAGTTTGAAATAGGGCTGGCAGAAGAATGGAATAAAGGTACAGTGTAATACATACACACAGGACACATAAACTATTCCTTTGGTAAAAATGTTAAGTGAGTTTTTGTAGTCATAAATAAATACTGTATGTCGATACATTGGTTTGTATTTGATAAAAGAAATAAATAATACTTTCAAAAAATAAAAAATTAATATTTTTATTATATAACACAATAAAATTGATGCATTAAGTTAATACTATTACTATTTTCTAAACAGCTTTCTAAGCTTAGGAAAATTAAGCATTAAAAAAGTATTAGACTCCATACTTTTACATATTATTTTTTCCTGTATCATGTCACAAATATCCATCCACATATAAAGTGTTTGGGTAGTCACTGGGGCAAAATTTAATTCTTGTTTTCCACTTTTAAACAGATTTTTCATTTACTCATTAGCAGAGTCAGCTAGAGAGATATTCATGATTTTTTGTGTGTGTAACAAAACTGCTGCGTGGGGAATCTGATCATCTATGAATCTTAAGGAAAATAATTATTTAGCTGTAAGTAGAAAACATGAACAACATGAAATTTGATTTAGGATTTCCCCATTTTCAACTGCTTCAGAAAATATGTCATTGTGAAATGGAGAGGTATTGACAGGGATGAGCATCTTCAGGATGGATGTTTTTCTTCAGGGATGAATTCTGTGCATCAAGGCAGCTTCCAAAGGACTCCTGTCCCAAGCATACAGCGTATCTAGCTTTAAAACTGTCACCCAGAACACCTCAGCATCTCCATTTGCACTGTAAAAATAAATATCATCTACAAGGTGAACGCAATATC
The DNA here is from genome assembly GCA_013397935.1 of Dasyornis broadbenti. Classification (NCBI taxonomy): domain Eukaryota; kingdom Metazoa; phylum Chordata; class Aves; order Passeriformes; family Dasyornithidae; genus Dasyornis; species Dasyornis broadbenti. The sequence goes on along the minus strand of VZRN01011460.1, from coordinate 934,734 downwards.
ACTTTTTTTGCAGTCTGAATTGTGTGAAATCTGTTTAACCTCTTTCTGGTGGCAACAAGTCCACACAAATATTAGTTCACCTAGAATGTCCTCTCTCTCACAGCTGAGCTAATGGATTGGTGGAAGAGGAAGTGCGGAGATTTAAGTCTTTCAGTATCCTGTTACAACACAAAGGCATGTAAGTGAGTGGTAGATTTTATTTGCTGACGATGCTTCCAAATGGATTCAATATCTTCCACTTCCACAGGTATCCTGGACTTTGGTTTCTATTACAGGGCAAGCTACACAACCATAACAGAGCCATCACAGTAGGGCTGATCTGCAACTCATATAATTCCCATTCTAGTTAGCATAGTATTTACTTTTCAAATGAAAATTCTGTTGGGATCATTATAATGAAGAGTGAAGCAGAGTAAACTGCGCTATTTTGTAAGCATTCCTGTGAATCTGACACAGAATCTGCTTTGTCCTGGTACATGACCTACATGCTTTCTGTGAAGAGTCAGAAAGTCATATCTTATACAAAGGTCTGTAAAAAAAGTGTTGGTTCCTAGAGATGTATAAAGAAAGGAAAAAGCCTTTTTGTTTGTTGCTGGAGGATTTATAAAATTTGGAAATTAGTTTCATTCTAGATGAGAGCAAGGAGTGACCTAGCTCTTCTGATTCACAGAACAGCTGTATGAGCCTTCAATGCACAGCAGACCTGTAGGCGCTCCTGGAAATAAATCATGCCACAGAACTGCTTGAATTCACCTTCGTCAGAGGCTGCAAAAGACAGCAGATAGTTACAGAACAGTAAGGACATGCACACAACACGCAAAGGAGAAAATCAAGGACTGTCAGTCCATTCCTTTGTTCTCAGAACAAATATTCCTAGTCCTTCAGGAAATATTAGAAAGATGATTATTAACAGCAACCACAATTACCTTGTTCAGAACATTTTGCCAACACTATGTCATAATACTTAATGGAGATTGGTATGAGAAAGGGTGTTTGACAGAAGTTGGCTGAAAGGAAGAAAAGACACATGATTACCATCCAGGCTGCCTGTAAGTACACTAATAATAAGTGAAAATGGATAACTCAGCTTCCCTGGAACCTTGAGCAGCAAAACATTTTCTATATACTTCAAAACACAAGGGAAGGCTTTAAATGTTTTGGACAGGCTTGATCAATAAATCTAGTCTAAAAAGAATCTGACATCCAGTAGTCACGTATCCTGTCAGGTGCGCCAAGAGCAAAATGGAAACCATTGATTTGTTTGTCACCAGGCTTCCCTAGGTAGCAAATTTTTCTGAGCCTTAGATGTGCACAGATGACATTATACAGGGACCAAATAACTGAAAAATGAATTTCAACTGGAGACAATTTCTGTGAACAGGAAATGTCAGAGAATTCTCCATGTACCACATGGGACATGATGCTATGTGCCTATTTTTTATTTCCTCTATGTAGCATTCTTCAGAAATTAAGAGGAAGAAGATATTGTAAATCACTTGTGGTGGGATATGGGACTTTCTGTAGCAAGGCAAATATTTTCACTGATTTTAAGAAGAGTTACATTCACCTTTAATAGAGATTTTAATTACTGACAAAGAATGTTCTGTCTTATCAGAGCAACTAAAGATATACCTTTGCATGCACATCCCCAGGTGAACATGCTGAGTATTTGAAGCAACTTTTCTGTCAAGAGGAGAGAGCTCTTGCAGTGCTAGTGCTTCAATAGAAAGAACTCGGTGGGATATGAAATACTCAGCATTTTTAATAAAGCTCAGTGCATCATTATTAGAGAAGGTAGTTCATTTAGGTCTCAACTCTGTGTTTTTAGTGCTTTAGGTAGTTTTACATTTACCCATGCTGTTTTGTTTTTTTCTCTGCCAGACAACTGTCAAATCTGAATACTTCATAAAGGAGCAACCTATGAGCAGCAATTCTTTTATATCTGATAATCTGAAAACAGAGTTTCCAGCGTGTGGCTTTAAATTTCTTTGTATGAGTTTGGTCAGTCATGACCCTGCAATGTATTTATTCTTTCACGCCCAGGTTGATAACCTGTATTTGCAGAAAGCTTTCACAAGTGCATTTGAGATGTCGTTATTTCCTTTACTTCTGTTATCTACACATTTTACATCACATGATCTGCCTTGAATCTAATCTCTGCAAAGCAAACTAGGAGCAGAGATAATACTCAGTGATGGAGTAATTACTTAACAAAGATTTTGGGAGTTAGGAAGGACTTTTTGAAGGCAGAAACAGAAGGGAAAGGTGTTTTAGAGGCTACCTGTGGCATAAATATCACAACTGATGAAGGAGAGGGGTATGATATTGGCTGACAATAGAAGAGGAAAAGATGAAGTGTTCTCTCTTTTATGAAGATGATGACAGTTGTTGATGCTATTTTTGCTCTTATTGGTGTCTAGTTTTTCCCAGGAGGTCTTTCCTTTAGCTTTGAACTAGTCATGAACTATGTAGGAATAAAGTATATTCTTTGGATCAGAATGCTATGACAGTTAGTGAAAAGCAAATGCAAAAGCAAGAGGAGAGCTGAAATTTCTGTCTTAAAAATAATTGGCCTTCAGAAGAAGAATCTTTGTGGGCAACAAATGGTGAAGGTGTTGTAACTAATGACAGGAAAGTAAATAGTGATGTGAATAGGCAAAGGGTCTGGAAAAACACTTATGCTTAAGGAGGCTAAGGTTGCAACTGTAATAAGATGCTGATGAACAAGGTCAGTCTAACCGTGTGGGCAATAAGGTAGGGAAGGTTTTCTGCATCTTTTGCTTCTGCTTTTCCTTTTATTAACAGCAGAAACACAATCCCAAATGACAACCATACTTTAAAATAAAATTTAATTACTGTCTTACAAGTCAATTCAGAAAAAGCTTTTCAAACCAAAATGTTAATTTTAGTGCAACATGAAACAGACGATCTGGATACTGGATTTCCCTCTTGCTTCATTATAACCAGCCACATCTTAAAGATTGTTCTATAGGGTCTTCTTCTCTGAATCTTAATAGTGTTTGATTATAAATCTCAGCAAGTATATTTTATGAAATAGTGTAGATTATGTTGACTTTTATCAGCAGCAAGAGAAATTAATGTGTCTGTTAAATTGAACTTCTGTGTAAAATAGTTTGAGATCTGAAAACATAAATATTTCTATCAGTTCCATTCTCCCTCTCAAGCTAGAATACTGTCTTTGGTGCAGGATGAAAGACTACAAAACACACAGAATTGGATTCCTCTATTAACTGTTTCAGCCATTAATTACATTTCATTGAAATATTCCTCCTGACCCTTGTTTCATGCTTAATGCCATTTTCACACACTTGATTCTTCTCCTTGGTTTTCAAGATTCTTCCTACTATAAATCCATTCCCTGACTTGACTTTTAAGGACCATGATCAAGTCCCCTCTTACGTTCCTGTGGTTATGTACAATATGCTTGGCATATAATTATCCAAAGGCAAGTCCCCAAAGATCTAAATGAATCTTTCAACTTTCTATACCTTCATGGTTTAGTTGAGGTTGTTAAAATGAGAACAGAAAGCTGTGGCATGCAGTGTCTGTACACCCTGTGTGGACAAGACTTTGAGTCTTGCTTGAATGTCAGCAAGTACAAAACATTCATCCTAAACATGCACTTAGTGTAAATATGAAAAGCATACTCCCAGTTTCCAGTAGTTTCTAGTAAATGCCTTTAAAAGGAACTGTGAATTTAAAACTTTTTTGAGTCTGTGATCATGAAAATTCGCAATTGGTACCTGAGTTTCCAAAGGAGTACTTAAATTCTTTTCTGCTTTAATTTTAGTTCAGCTACATTTAAGTACCTGGTATATGGTTATTTCTGTTAAAAGGTCTAAAACTAACGCCTCTTTAAAGTCAAGTATGTTTTAATAACGACATTGAAAAGGACGAAACTGAGCAACTAATATTATCCTTCCTCATTGTGTGGGATTCTGAAATAAATATAATAATGACACTTATTTTAAAACGCTTGCAAGAAAAGGTATGGCAGCAAGAACAGTAATTAGAAAGATGTGGGGTAGAAGTCATGTCAAGATGAGTGGACCACATAAATTTGGAATAATAAAATATGTTATAGTAAAAAGGAATCTGGCAAAGCTCTGTAGGAACTTATTAAAGGAAAATTGCTAGAGGGGCCTAAATAATGAGGAGATGTAAAATCCAATACTAGTAGAGTGCATGGTCTTGTTACACTTTGTCTTTTAGATCCTTTGGAAAGCAATGATTATCTTTCTGGAAATGGATCAATCACCCCCAAGGCAACCTATTGTACATGAAGAAAACCATTCAGTGAGCAAGCAGCTGCAGTAGGAATATAGACTACCCTTTTCTATGCTAATAATTTTAATTAGACTATATATTTTCCTCAATATTGCATTTTTCCTCTGACTTTCCATTGCATTTGCATTTTATTCATTATTTCTCAAGCATCATTAGTAGGGAAAGAATTTTTTTGAAGATGTGATTAGGCATAACTTCAGAGATAAAATGACCATTTTGTTTTCATAAGGTTTGTAAGTAGGTCAGCTCTGCAAACCAGAAAGCTTGGCAAAGCAAACTTTGCTATGGCAAGGCTGTGTCTTCATTAGTCCCTGAAATATCAGGATCCCGTCTGCACAGATAGGAATGCAGAACTGGAGCAGATGAATTGGGAGTGCTCTGTGTTGCTTTGCTTGTATCTTTGGTGTTTCATCAAGGAAACTCTGAACAGTGGGATCAGAACTGGATACTGTAAGGCACAAAGCCCTAATAATTACTCAGTCAAGGTCACCTTAAGACAATCAATTACATCTATTAGCTAATAAAGACTGAATAATTTCAACACATTTTCTGTGGGAGTTGGGGAAACTCTTTACACTCTTCAGTCTGCAGATGATCAGATTTAGCATCTGGGCTTCCAGCTTGTAACATGTTGCAGTCACACAACTAATTTTTCGGTTTAATAAGCTATGGTAAATTTGTTTATTCTTTCATTGCATTTGGGTTTTCATAAGGAAATGATGGTATATTTGGTTTAACTGAATATATTATTTTGATGTCTCTGTGGTGAGAACAGTAATTGTATAAAATTGGTCCTTTTTGTTTAATGGCTTTGTGTTTGTGGTTCTTTACTGTATCATGTTATGCTAAAACACTTTTATTGGAAGTCACTGTATTGATGATTTTCTTGCTCAGTCTACTTTATATTTTTATACTGAAAAGATAAGGAAAGAAAAACTATCTTTAAATTTTAAGCAGATTATGTATTTTTTCAGATCTTTGAAATTCAGATGGAGCCTTCTGATTCACATTAATTGCATCGATTAAAACACTTAGGAGGATAACAAATCATTAGCTGCATGTACCAGACTACTCAAAACATTTCTAAGTAATGTAGATCAGCACATCTTTGGTCATAATGTCGAGAAAAATACCAAAGCTGATGTACTGAAAACAATTCTTACAAAAAAATTCTTGCATAATAAATCACATCTAGTCTACAATAAAATCATTAACCACTGTTCTGTTCCTCTGCTCTGAAGTGTAAATCACCCATAATGTTGACTTATTTTAAGTCAGTTTGCATATAAAGTGAAAAAAAGATTTAGTGAAAGCCTAATGAGAATGAAAATAAAACCCTCTCTATATCATTACTCATTTGATAGAATGCATATATGCTGCAAGACTACACTAAAAAACCCCCAAGAAGACAGATTTATCTTGGAATGACTTCTTATGATCTGCTTCTTATTTTATGCACATGCTAAAATATAAGCTTTGCAAAACTCCTTGTGTTAGGATACCATTGAAAGTGTAATTTCTTTAGCAAAATAAAACATAGCTTTCATTTAGCCTGACAATGTTGGCTCAGGAATATGGAATATTATTTTCAGTAAGAATGCATTGGTTTTACTGTAAAATAAGGTTTATTTGGTATCAGCCCTGGAGAAATGTATTGGTTTTCAGCTAAAATGTATTGCAATTCTTTCACTAAAACATACAGACATTATAAAACTGTATATTGGTTTCAGTAAAAAATGTATTCTTTCCAATGGATTCATGAGGCTTTCAGCAAGAATATATTGATTTCATTAAAATGTGCAGCTTGAGATAAACAAAAATTCAGTTAAAATGCATTGGTTTCTGTTAAAGCTCATTGACTGAAGTGAAGAACATTCTATGTTGGTTTTGGGCAGCCTTAGGGTTTTTTAAACAGTGAGCAGAGAAATACATCTAAGTAATTGTAGAGGTAATTGTAAACAAACTCTATTCTGTAATATCTAAAGATGTAGACATGCTAAATAAATTAGATTTTTATATTTCCATCCCATTTGCATCTGTTGCTCAGCACAGACATAAATATTGATACAGAAAAAGCATGACACCCTTAATTCTAATGAATAGGTTTTTTAATCAGGTGTGGGTGTGGGCTGTAAGATTTTTTAACCTGTTTAGTTTTCCCGTGACCGTTTTTTGACCAGTTTGCTTTAAATCAAGTTTGACATTTTCCTGCATTATTGACAACAGATTTTTTTGCCTCTTCAGCAATGCCAGGCATTCAATGACGATGACATTTATATATATCATGAAGCTCTCCTATTGCTGGTGTACTAAATTAAAAACAACATATTTGGTTGCTGTGATACCTTTTTCCTTTCTTTTTGTGAGAAAGTTTTTATTTTTCAGTATGTTTAAACAACTTTACATTTTACTTTTATAAGAAGTGGTGCCACTGACTTAGTGAAACATGCATGAATATAAGTGAACAACACTTGCTACATGGAAGAGATTACTGTCCAACTTTGGAGCATTATGCTTTCCTTACACTGATGTAGAATTCACATATAAAATGTGTTTAAGTTTGATGTGTAAATAGCATGAATAAAGTTTCAGCTACTAAAATTTACTTCTGTAATTCAGCAGAAGGAAGTAGGAATGACTGTACTGGGCTGAAGAACCAATCTTGCTTTAGTCCCATGTCCTACAATTCCAAACGTGAAAAATGCCTGGACACTGCTAGAAGAAGAACTTTTAATAAAAAGTAAGTTTTTATTGTATGTATGTACATACACATTTTTATGTGTTTTAGTGTATGTATGACTTCCAATAAGTCAGACATAACAGATTTCCTGAGAGGACTCTTTTTTTTAAATGTTGTTTTTGATGTATTTTCTTTGTAACTCTGTACAACTTCTCCTGCAAAAACTACATTCACAGCACTCATGGCAAGGAGTTCTGCAGCTGATCTCCCCCCACAGAAAGAAGTTTCTTCTTTTTGGATGTTGGTTTGAACGTACAGCTTGTTGCTTTTTGCTTTTCATTCTTGCTTGAATCATAGAATCATAGAACAGTTTGTGTTGGAAAGAGCCTTAAAGATCATCTAGTTCAATCCCTCTGCTCTGGACCCAGACACCCTCCACTCGTAATGCCCTGATCTGGAAAACATCATGAATAATCATTATCTTTGATTCCCTGCAACTCACAGTTTTGCAAATTCCTGGCACATAGAGCTTCAGCTGTCCTTTTTCTAATAAGAAACCTATTTTAGTAAGATGCTCCTTGTATGAAATTTGTTTCATAGCTCCGGTTTCACTTGTTCCTCCCCTTTTTGTTAGTTCTGCTAGATCTTTTTTGGTGGTGTGAGGACAAGAACTGCACATTGCACTCAGAAAACTTTGGCACTATAAATTTGTCTAGTATCATAACAAATTGTCTTTTATTTTATCTTATGTAAACCCAGTCTTATGCCTTCTGAAAATGGGACAACCTACCTCTCAGTTTTCCATATGTGTTTTATTTTCAAATGCTTTCTCTCACACTGTTTAATAATACTGTAATACCACTGTAAAGATTTAGATTTTAGATATCCCTTTTCATCTCTCTTGGTGGATGCAGAAAAACAAGATATCATGCTGTGGTAGAAGGGTTCTGATTGCCTATCTGAAAGATAATAGTTTTCGTCCTGTTCGAATCTGCTGCAGCAAGAGGATGGAACTGATTGTTTCACAAATCAATGCAGTTTATCTGCACTTTTATGCATTGCTCTGATGTCAAGGGTCAGCAACTCACTCTGTAAGAAGGTGGGATTTTGCCAATCTTCTCAAAAGAATGAGTCAATATTTGCTTCTCTTAATTCCCAGGACCCTGGTTTGGTACAAAGCTTTGGAAGTGCAATATATAACTTGTGAGAGGAAAGAGCTACGCAGGAAGATGATGCCAGAAGAGATTTCCTGTGTATTGAATCCCATAGGATCCATGATGAAAAAATGAATTGACTAAACTGACTCAATATGAACATTATTATTAGCAGATTAAAAGCAGTGCCTGCAAAGAGTTATGCTGAAGGGTGCAATTTCAGGCTCAGTTTCTTACTGTCACGGGAGCTGCTGCTTGCTGTGCCATCAGCTGTGCAGGGACCATCCCAGTGGTAAACAATTCATGTTATAAGTTTCACAGTAGCTTAACTGTTGTTAGTGTGGAACTGCACAAGCCTATGCTCCAGTCCCCTCTTGATTATCTATTGATAAAATATATTTATTGCATTTATGATTATATTTTTAATATCTAATATCTTAACATCAAAAACTTGTGGTTAAACAACAGACTTCATTTTATCTTCATACTAACTCATTCATCTCTCTTTCTTTAAGAAATTTAAAGCTGTCACAAGAACCTGGAATCTTTCCCCATAGGTAATGACACTCCAGTGCTGTACAGAGTAGTCAGCTGAGCTGCAATTAAAGGACTAAGGTACAGAAATACACAAAGATATTTTCCCTGTAGAAGCTACTTTTGCTAGAATCCCAAATCTTAAAGTAATAGTCAATCCACCTTGCTGATTAACCCAGAATAAAAATTTCCTAGGCCATTGGATTCATGGAATCTCTGACTTCATTTACGACAATGTTGCAGGTAACCACTTTCAAGTATATTTATAATTCTACTTGGAGAATACCCTTAGACCGGAACTTTGCTGTTTACTAAGAAATTTGCCTCTCATGTTTTCAATTTTTCTGATGCAAACTTATTAGCAACTATAAACTAATGCTCTAAAATTCCTGGAAATAATGGCTTCCAGAATAAGTTCAGATAAAGCAAGTTGTAATAAAATTCACTTTTGTTCACATGAAATTTAAGGCTGCATGTTTTGAGACCCTATTCATATGTTGTTTACTTAGAAAGTTCATGGCTTTTTAGAGCTATAGCTTTGGTAGGATCTGAAGAATATACAACGTTGAAGAAAGGTCAGGAAAGAGAAAATAAAATTTAGCAAATTTTCAAGTTATTTTATGGAAGTCTTTCAGCAAGTAGACATAGTTTCTGGACAAGTGGAAGCATAGGAACTACTTAATATTTCAAGTTCATTCAAACCGACAATTGTTTTTAAACACAAACTACGTTGACAGTTTTTAATTAGGTGTGCAGTCTCCTAGAAGGAATAAACCCCCAGCTCTAAACAGCTGAACACCTCAGTGGGATGTAGAATTTTTAAACCAGGACATACAAATATGCTCAACCAAACCAGGGGAAAATATTTTTTTCTCCACAGCTCATTCTGGAAAATATGCTTAGTGAATCAGAGTTCATCTTGTCAAATTCTGTGCCCTGAGACATGTTGAAAGCAATTGCATTGTATGATTCAAACCACAATTATCAATTAAGCAACTATGAAGTCAAATTTCTCTTTTTACTATTTATGCAAGGCTATAAAGAGGAAGGTATTTCTGTCCCATGGCCCAGGACCAACCACATCACCAGCTGAAGAGAGTTTCTTCTTGTGTCATAATATCTTGGCAGTGGGTCAACTGTATAACACATTTGCCTCAATCTTGCTTGCCCTCCATGTGAAGCTTTCGTGTGACTGTGGCTGGGCATACAAACACTGCAGCAGAAGTTTATAGAACAAGACTGGTCTTTGCTAATTCTTATTAAAGTAAAATAAGAGCACACAGATGTAAAAAAGTTTTATTACTAATTGTTAAAATATTTCCCTGAGAGGCAACTTCTCTGTGAGGAACCCCACAGCACAGAATTGAAAAACAAACTGAAACTTCAAAGGCACATCATTTATCTTTCACCTCGGAGAAAATATGAAGTCCAATTGCTGGACACCAGGAGAAAAATTAAGAAAGAGCCATATTGTGCAACATAGTCAGTGATGTGTGGGGAAAATGACTTTGAGCTAGAAGAGTTTCTGTATTTTAATGACAGACAGTGAGACGAAAAAGTATGACAGAAAAGAGAATAATATTGATAATAATTATAACGATGATGCTTAGAAGTCCTTAATAATAAAAACAAACCACCTCCTGTTAAGTGCAGAGCTGCAGTGAAGAGTGATTTTATTTCCTTGTAGAATGACTACAGATTCTTTCTATCCACTGTAAAGTACTCTACTTATATTTCTCCCTGGTTACATTTAAACTTTTCCTTGTCTGGAGTCTTTGGACAGCTTTTATCTGAAGAAATAAAACAGAATAACCTTTTTCCTGCTGAGGGGACTCCTATACTGCTGTGACATCATTAACCATAAAGCACTCTTACACATTTCACACCTGGATGTCTTAAATAGAGGATGAATTAAATCATGTTTCCACATCAATTTCTCCTGATATTTACATTTCACTGCTGCAGTAATAGGAAGACTGAATCCATTTAAAGACTTTCTTATCCACTGACTGAATGACATATATTTGCCTTAGAAAAAGCAGTCTGGATTACAATTGCACTCCCTAAAAGAGTTCTCCCACAAGCCTCTAGACAATGTTTCAAATTCTAACAATTCCTCTGAAAGAACAATTACTTGGATAAACTCTGGTAGACAACTGCTCTCTGTAGTATTCAGGTGAAAAGGGCATAAACAGGTCAATACCACATAGTATTGTAAAGAAAAGCTTCCTTTCCCCCCCTCCAAAAAAGATGTACTATTTTATATTTAAAACTTTATTTAGCCTTTGGAGTTCCTCATGAAATAGTAAATCATATTATATAGAGTATTTTTTCACTCAAAACACTACTGAAACTCTCATATTAAGAGCAGAACATTTTAGCACAGTTTTTCTTGCCGTATCCTTCTAAACGAAATGTCCAGCATGCAGCTAGACATGTACACAATGTGGTGGTGGTTCAATTCCCAAAGAGTTCTAAACCATGGGTTAACACCTGACTGGTGTCCAGTCACTAGTGGTGCTTGTTCCCCAGGGCTCAGTTTGAGGTCTGGTTCTCTTCCATGTTTTTATCAGTGACCTGGACGGAGCAGTTGAGTGTACACAAAGAAATTTTCTGGTGACATTAAATTAGGAGGACCCATTTATTTCTTAGAGAGTAGAGAGGCTTTACAGAGAGATTTTGATAGATTAGAGAGGCTTTACAGTTAGATCTTGATGGATTAGAGCACCGGGCAATCACTAACTTTGTGAAATTTAACAGGGACAGATGCCTGATTCTGTACTTGAAGCAGTGTAACCTGGTGGATGTATGTGTAGACTGGGGAACATGAGAGTACAGTGCAGCCCTGCTGAAAGAGATCTGGGGGTTTAGGTTGATGGCACGTTCAAGATGCATCAACCATCTGACCTGGCAGACAAAATATCCAACCCTTTTGTAGGATGCTGTAAGCATGGCGCAGCTCCCAGAACAAAAGGAGCTGCTATGCTCAGCGTTGGTGCAGCTTCACCTCTGTGCTGTTTAGGCTCCCACAGTGTGAGAAAGATACACAGAAATTAGAATATGTCCAAAAGAAAGCACAAACAGTATTGAAAGAGCAAGAGGACAGGACTTACTAGGAATGGCTGAGGATACTTGGGTTGTTCAGCTTAGGAAAAAGGAGACTGAGAGGGGATCTCATGGCTGTCTACAGCTTCTGCATGAGGAGGAGAGCAGAGGGAGATGCTGGAGGTACTGGTGGATGAAAGATTGGACATGAGCTGGCGATGTGTGCTTGCAGATCAGAAAACCAACAGCATTCTGGGCTGTACTGAACGAAGCATGGCCAGCAGGTCAGGGCAATGGTTCTCCACATTTGCTCCTCTCTCATGAGATCCCACCTGGAATGCTGCATCCAGCTCCTGGCCCTCAACATAAGAAGGATGCAGAGTGAGTGGTGAGTCCAGAGGAGGGTCACAAAGATGATTAGAGCCCTGGAACTCCTCTCATGACACAGGCATTTGGGGTTGTGCAGGCTGGAGAAGAAAAGGCGCCAGGGTGACCTTATTGTGGCCTTTCGGGGGTTAAAGGCCACTTAGGAGAAAGATGGGGTCAAACTTTTTAGTAGAACCTGTTTTGATAGTGCAAAGGGTAATAGTTCTAAGTTAAAAAAAAGAATAGATTTAGAATACAGGTAAGGAATGAATTTTTTTATGATAAGAGTGTTGCAACATTGGAACATATTGCCCAGAGAGGCGGAAGACTCCCCATCCCTGGAAACATTCAAGGTCAGATTGGATGGGGCTCTGAACAACCTAATCTCATTGAAGATGTCCCTGCTCATTGCAGGGGTATTGGACTAGACGACTTTTAAAGGTCTCTTCCAAACCAAAGCATTCCATGGTCCTGTGATTCTATGATCTCTTCTTTCTGATGTCTGCTGATATGAGGGAATGGATTAGAGCTACATCAGGGGAAGTTCAGATTGGATATTACGAAAAAGTTCTTCACTGAGAGGGTGGTTAAGCACTGGAACAAGGGGTCCTAAGCAGCAAACTTGTTGGTGCTCAATAAGTGTTGTTTGGACAACACTCTTAGGCATACCATTTAATCTCTAGGCTGCCCTGTGTAGAGTCAGGAGTTCAACTTGGCGATCCGTGTAGGTCCCTTCCAGCTCAGGATAACTCATGGTTATATGGTTCTAATTTACCAGGAAATCAAGAATTCACTGCATATGGATCTTCTTTATTCAAGCATTAATAAATATAATTCAGATTTACAAAAATCTCTGCAATCATTTGTAGCCTCATTTATCTTTCTGCAGACACTCATTCATCTTTGGATGTTTTTCAGAGAGATCAGAGCTGTGAGATGCTGCTTAATGTCTTAAAAGGATTGATTTTCTGAAATATTGAATATCTGCTCTTAAAATATCTACCTTAGCTTGTGAAGAGTGTCATGCTGGGTAGCCAAAATACTCTTATTTTTAATGTCAAAGAGCAACTTTTTTCAGTTGCACTGAAAAGCATGACTATTTGAGAACAAACAAAATCGGAAAGAAAAATAAGCACATAATGAAATATTATTTCTGTCATGATTTTTTAAAGTAATAAGTACTCAATTTCATATATATTTAATTTTGTAGGATGGAAATTTTACTTAAAAATGATACATAGTCATGGTACAACTATAAGTATTTTTCTGCCAAAAATATGTTAAGAACATTTTTCTGATCAGACCTATACAGTTCTTTCATTTTACACCAAATAATGTCTGGTAGACTTAATGAAATGAATTCTTCATGGGTGTTAGAAGGGCACAACAAGGGCATTTATTCTTCTGGCTGTTATATGGCTGCATAAAATCACGTCTTTGCTCAACTGCTGGTTTTATATTTAGAGTGGACATAAAGAAGGGGAACAAAGGCTTAAAAGCACAGTTGTGCTCTTTGCACTGTGTGCTGTCCACTGACCTGTGTTGACTCCTGGTGTATATTATGCTGCTCTAGTGCCATCCTGCTTTATGTTTTGGTCTCATGGTCTCCCTGATGGGCTTGGGAAACAGAAAATCACCCATTTAATGCACTCTGCACCTTGCAACATCTGTTCTAATCTAAGTACCTCTACAGGTCTCAACCATGCAGAAATCTTCAGCAGCAGTCACCTCAGAATGGCAGGTTGGGGTCCCTGGTCAATAATGTCAGTAGCATTAGGTAGTTCTGAACCAAGGTATTATGGAAGAATGTGTCTAACATTTTTAAAATAGGGATTATTTTTCAAATAGGAAATAAAAGCACAGCAATAAACAGGAAAAATCCCATCAAGCCCTGGATCGGACCCTGCTGCTGACTTTACACTAACATATGCTGACTTTACACTAACATACAAAGTGTATTAAAATATTAGTGTGGGATTAGGTGATACAAATAGTAGGTCATGTTGAAAAAAGATCAGAGAGATTCCAGGACATGTCTATTCAATTGTTTAACTTAATAGATTTCATTGTAATTTAAAAGCCTTAGCTGTGAGGCACAGACATACATGGAAGGTTTATTTTTATGTTTTTATCTTATACACAATAATGATTTCTGCTGAATTCCTTGTAATACATATGAATACTTTTTAAGATTTCTCAATATATTTCTTATCATACAAAAACAAAATATCTGTGTATTTTGAATTAAACCATATGTTTTAATTTTATATATAGTATTTTCTGAGTAAGTAAAGAAATTATGTCAATCTTCTTCTCTTTCAAAAAACTTGATGAACTAGGACATTGTGACTCTTTTCATATGCATTTCACTAATAAAAGAAATATCAATGCCTCAGAAATCCAAGGGAGTGATTTTTTTGTTCTGCTGAAGCAACAATATCAAGATACAGAAAGCTGGATAGGTAAAAGAAAGATAATCAACAAATATTCTTCTTTTATAAGTTGCCCTAAAACCTTTTGTGTAGGTGAATTTCTACTTCATTTTTAAAACATTTACTGCTAATAACTGCCTCGAACCTGTTCAATTACCCACACCTTTCAAAAATCAGTCCAGCAGCTGTTTATTTTCTCAATTTTTTCCTCTTTTCCAGTCTCAGCAAGACAAACCAAAAACTACGCTAAACTTTTCTCCCTGTCACTCAGAGGAGGAACATGTAAAGAAGAAAAGCCAAGATACTGAACTACAGCGGCAATCAGTTTTGTATTTCTGCCTCAGCAGCCTTGCATGCATTTGTGTTCACTGATTTGGTGCTGCAATTTTGATTCTCCTTCGCCTGCCCACAGTATCACCAGCTGGAACTAACACAGCCAGCTGCTACTTGCAGCTCTGCTTTTGAATACATGATGCACTAAGAAAATAAACGAAGCGACACTCTAAACTTTTTGGTCTATATAACCCAGAATGTGAAACCCCAGCCATATTGATACACTCACTGATTATAACATTTAAGCTTTGCTGCCCCTCATCAGTCTCTGAACAGTCTATTTCCATGGCCATTCAGAAGGTTAAGAGCTGGGATGGATTCAGCTGTTTAAAATACTTATTAGGGTCTAGGAACTCTGTGGAAACTGTCATGCTGCCTAACTGCTACAAACTACCACAGTGTGTTCGACAAACATTTCTTGTATTTCCACGTTAACAAGGTTTAACTAGTTGTCTATAAACTATTAACACCCTTGCAATTCTCCTGTCTGAAGGGTCAGTCTTTAACTCCCAAAACAATATCTCTGAATTTAAAACCACATTAAGGAATAAGATGTGTGGATTTGGCAAATGTAAAATTAAGCTCGCATGGTTGAGTTTATTTTAGCCTGTTAACATAGACACATGAAATATTTTCACAGGATTGTACACTGCGTGTTGTGAAAGACCTCATTTCAGCAGGGAATAAATGGGGTAGGTAATAAGCTGGTAAAATTGCAAGTTGGTTACCTAATTGCATTCAATGCATGGGCTCTTCAGCACATCTCAAGGGCTTGATACCTTCTTTATTTTTATCACTACTTTTTATCATTCTGCCACTGTCCAATTTTATATGTCTATTTTTTTTCTTCTTTGCTTCTGCCTTTTAAAAGTTCTTTGTCCATTACCCTTATAACAGCCTCATGATCTTATTCCAGTGTTTTCACTAAGGCTGGTATTTAAAGAACAAGGGAGTCAACAACCTTTGTGAATTTTTGTTACCCCTGGAAGCTGTAGAGATTCACAGATCAGAATATCTCTGATCAGCTCTCCTTGTCTTCAGACAAGAAACTCTAAACAAAAAACTTAGTCATGTTAACCTCTCAGAGATATAGCATGTAACTTATCTACAGTAAATAAAATCATATAGAAATGTAACTCCTGAGCTGCTGAATTTTTGGGAAGTTTGCAGATAATGTTTTGCAAGATAAAATACATCTCTGAGTTGGTTCTATTGCAAGGCTATCTGAGTCAGCACCTCAAATGCAGAGGTGCTGGCACTTCAGGCATTTTAATATGAGCAAAACATATTTTGCTTGTGATTAATTCTGAGAAATAGCCAAGTTTTTAAAGCCAAAAACCTGCTTTAATCTACTTTCATGATCAATTAAAAATGTGTCCTCAGGCAAACACATGGCATGGAACACGTCTGCCTTGAGGAATTAAAATTTAGCTGTTATAAGTAATGGGAAAGAGGATTAAAAAATGGTGTATCTGATGTCAGCTGTACAAATATTTCTACCTATGATGTTACAGAGCTCTTCCAGTAAGAAAAAGGTAGTATTGATACAAAAGACCTGATTGGACTTTTGCCTGTGCTGAATTCATGTCTTTCACCTGTGTATGCATTTTGCAATTTCAGTTAGAGATGGGAGCTCACATAACCCACTGCCCACTGTGGAGTTTGCCTGTATAAGCCCCATATAATGTCCATGGGAAAAAAAAAGTGCAGTAAGAACCTTAAATGTTAAGGTTTTATCTCACAGGTTCTTGATTTCACCCTGTTTATGTGTAAAATTAAGAAAAATACAGAAAATTCTTGGTCAAAACTCACTTCTTCCCTTGCTAATGTTGGATAGCCAGCCATTGCCCCTGACCAAAGAGTATTTCTCTGAGTTTTAGCATGTGACTTGTCTTGGAGATCACTAACCTGTCCATGTGATGCATACATGATGACATATCCCTCTTCTACTGACTGGCACAACAAACAGCTTTTGTTGTTTTTAAAATCTCAAGTGAGATTTAAGTGCCTCAATAATTCACATATATGAAGAAAGGAATTGTTGGAAAGGAATAGAAATATGTATAAGTTTTCAGAAGAAAATTATTTTTCTTGGCTATTGCGTTGCAAACTGATGTGTCACCAGCACCTTGAACTAGGTAGTTTTTCACTTATGAGTGGTCTCCTCAGGCAGCTTCCATGAGGTTTAGTCTTTTCAGTACTCAAAAGGAAATTTTTATGGAAATTGACAGAAGCTTGAGGGGCCTTTGCCATTTCGAGTGACAGAAACCACAGCCTCTCCTCAAGCCAAAGACAGCAGAAACTACTTTAGGACATAGCCTTTCTGCAGCAAGTCCAGAGGAGGGCCATGAAGATGATTACACAGCTGGAGAACCCCTCCTATGAAGAAAGGCTGAGAGAATTTGGATTGTTCTGCTTGGAGAAGAGAAAGATCCAGGGTGAACTTGTTGCAGCCTTCCAGTATCTGAAGAGGGCCTACAGGAGCGCTGCAGAGGGACTTTGAACAAGGGCTTGTAGTTATAGAGTAAGGGGAAATGGCTTTAAATTGAAACAGTGTAAATCTAGTTAGATAGAAGGAAAAATTCTTTACTGTGAGGGTGGTGAGGCGCTGGTACAGGTTGCCCAGAGAAGCCATGGATGCCCCATCCCTGGACGTGTTCACTGCCAGGTTGGATGGAGCTTTGAGTAAGCTGGTCTAGTGAAAGGCATCCCTGCCTGGTGCAGGAAGGTTGGAACTGGGTGATATTTAAGGCTGCTTGCAACACAAACCATTCCATGATTCTATGATTCTGTGATACTACTATAAATGACAACTGCTACAGTGACAGCTTTTGAGTTGAGAGAAAAAAACTGAGCAATTTAAGAGAATATTACTGCCTTCATATTATCTACGCAACTTATTGTGCCATCCAGTGAAAGCTGTGGAGAAAGCACACAGCCTCAATGGTTTTGTACATGTGATGTTGTTTCCATGTATTTCCCTAGCAAACCAGCATCAGTTTCATTGCGTACAGAATATATTTCTCCAGATAGTGAAACCTGTGCGTTTCTATTTGCTGGAGCCACTGATGTACATCTGTGCCAGTAACCTAAACATCATCAAATCACAGCTTGAATATAGGTCATACAACAATCTGTCCAGTTTTGACTTATGGCAGTTAGCACCTTCCCTGGCAATGCAAAATTTGCTCTGGAGATAGGTGAAACCAGAGAGCTTTCACAACTGTATGAATAAGGTCAAACTGTTTTGAGGGGGCAAGAGAGTTTAGCTTCCTTGAGAAGTATTATTTGCCATCAAGGCCAGGGAACAGGTGCCACTTTGACTTGCTGTCACAGACACTGCTGGGGCAGAAACTGAAGGCCAGCAGGAAATATTACTCTCACCTGATTGTGAAGAGAACACCAAAACATCTGTCTGAAGCTGGCAAATTCAGAAGCAAGAATTCTCCTCGCACGTAATAGCATAGGATTTGTTCTGAATCCCAAGAAACGCAAAAGCTGAAACATGATGCAGCTGGCCCTGTGCCATGCCTCAGACAGTAACTGACAGTGGACATGTGGGAAAGAATGGAGGAACAGGGAAAGCAATGTGTGACTGAGGGACTGTCTGAAGCAGAACTGAGTGTTCAACCATGACAATCCTTCTAGCACAGATCCCCAGTCACTTGTGAGATTTTCTTAGCAAGGTCACCACTTGATGTTAAATAGAATGTCCTACAAAAATAAAACAACAAAAAGCCTTCTAAAACTTCTTCCAGAAGCAAACTTGCCAAGAATTAATAATGCTGTGCTGTCATTATGTCTCTTAATATTCTTACTCCTAGACCCCTTTATATGTCTCAGACAATAGGTATTCCTGCAGCAATTTCTATAACTCCCTTTGCTACCCTTCAAAACTGGAGGTCTACTTTTTTATTACCTGCATTTTTATTGCACTCTGGATAACCTAGTTCATGCAAAAACAACTTCATTCAAAGGTAAGCAGGTTTGGAGTCAACATTTTCTTTTAATAGTCCTGACACAAACTACAGATACTCAGGTCTCCTTTATTTTCTGCTGGATTCAAGCCATTTTCTATTGTTTAGGCTATGTGATCTGTGGAGCAAATGAGAGGTGACTTCTTATCTACAAGAAAAAGCTGTCTGATAAATCAAAAAGATGAATAATTTATAGTACAGGAGTAGAGAAAACAGCATTTCACACTGTTTTTCATGCAAAATGTCACATGAATTCTAAATGGACCAAGGAATTTGTGTGCTCGAGACTAAATTCACTGGCAGAAATGAAAAGAGGAGGGAGGAGAAGTCTGAGTATTGTTGTGATTGTAGTTTACTCAAGGAAAGAGGTTATGATCCAGCTATTCTTCTTTCTATATTGAGTTAAATAGGGAAATAAATTAAAACTACAAAAATCAGTGCAAAGGAAAACTTCTAAAACACATTCAAACAGCATCAGTACTGCAAATAAGGCAGGGGTTATGCTGTGTTGTTTTGCACCTCCACACTCAATTTCAGTCTGGTTAGTGGAAGACTATGAGGTTATTATTATCTTGTTTCGTAATCAGATATCAAAAGGTACAGCAACTGGAGAAATGTGATTGAAAATTATTGTTGCTACTATTGTGGCCTCATGTTGCCAATTGATTTACATATAACCTCGCAGAGGACGGCTTAAAGGCTCTCAGAAGATGACTAAGCAAGTGTAGTACTCAATGGACAGACACACAGAGTGTCTGCCTGACATAAAAGCAGCAGAAAGCACTAACAATAACATCCCCAGGAAAGAGAAGCCCCGCACACTATTAATGCAACAGGGAGAATGCAGACAAATCCAGAGGGACCTCCAGTGCTCTGTGGAGCATTGAGCAGGCATTTATCAGAGGAAGTTCCTCCCTCCCTCCCTCCCTCCTTCCTGATGAGAGTTACTAGTTTGGGTCTCTGAGTGCTGGGCATCTGAGCCAGTGTGACTTGGAGTCTCTTGTGTCTCCTTATGAATAGACCCAAAGACAGCGATTTCTTGTATTTATATTGAATGTGTCACTCTTTGCCTCTGTCTCTTTCTTCCTATTCATAGAAGGACAGAAAAATTTGGATTGAAAGGGATGTCTAAACACCATCTAGTCCCTCTTTCTCTAGATCTAGTGATTTTTCAATAGGCCATGCTGCTCAAAGGCCCACCCAACCTGACCAGTGATGGGACATCCATAACTTCTATGGGCAATCTGTTCCACTGTCTCACCGCCTTCACCGTAAAAAATTTCTTCCCTATTTGCAGTCTAAATCTAATATCTTTCAGCTTAAGACCATTGCCCATTTTCCTGTCACTACAGGCCTTGGTTAAGTCTTTCTCCAACTTATTGCAAGATCCTTTAATGTAATAAAAGGCTAAAACAACATTTTATAGCAACGGTCCTTCCAATTTGACTTCATATGCTGTGCCTAATCTTGAAGGCTTCACACAGTTGAAATACACTAAGGGTTTGGAAAATTAAGGCAGTCACTTTCACAGCTTTCAGCAAATATAATTTTTTGTGTATGTTGTGGTACATTTCTCTGAGAAGTGAACATTCTGTCTAATACTTGATTTATCTCTGCTGTAAACTTTTAAATGATGGAAAAATGTTGCCTAGAAAGCTACAATCATTTATGAAAAACATGTTGTGGGAATTCTGTTCTTCCCAAATAGTCAGGTTCTGCTTGGAAAAATGTAAGTATTTTGATATATTACTGTGATTATTGCACATGCATAAGATACAGAAAAAACAGTCACATATAATTAAATGAAAGCAAATAGAAAAGTTGTATGGATCAGCTTGAAATTGTTACTTTGTCACAGTATTTAAAATACTTCTTTCAGTTCAATTTCCCAGTTTCTGGAAGAATTTAAGAGCATGTAGAAAAGCACAAAAATGAATTTTGTTTTCTACTCTTCATCAGTAGAGGGCACTGTTAGACAGCAACAGTTCTCCAAACCGTCTCAAGGCAAGCAGGCACAGAATCACTGTCTGCAGCCTGTGGTACAGCACCCTGGGTAGCAACTAAGTCAGCTTCAAAATGAGAGAAAAAAACAAGAGTAGACTTAGCATCATATTTAAAAGAATTATGAATACATTTTTTCACAAGCTAATATTATAGATGTAATATTAGTAATTGTGAAGTCACACAACTAAACATCTTCCATTTGCATAAACTTCCAGGGAGGGAAAAGACAAAAACTGTTCACAAAGAGGCACTTAGAACAGACCCACTGAACACAATGAAGTTGTACTCTAGTCCATATCAAGATGTTATCTGAAGATTAATAAGAAGGGGTGAAATTAATTAAATTACAGTGGCAAAGGGAATTAAATGGAAGTATGAAATGCATAGTGCACAGTAGTCATTGCTGGCCATGTCTGTTCTGGGTGGTGCTCCATGCTGCTTAATTGATTCTCTGGGAAATGAGGGAAAATCTGGCACCATTTATTCTACAGTTTTCATTTGAAGAAGGGTAAGACTATTTGGACTAGTGAAGTCAAACAGTAAAGCCAGTTCTTACAGACATGAATACCCAAATCCACTATCAGGATCTGGCAATTGAATAACATCAGTCACCTTCAAACAACAATTTGGTCCTCATACTTTATAAAATTTCTTATTACATACACATGTAAGTGCAAATGCATCTCAGACTTATACTAAACTGTAGTTTAAAGAAAAGAAAACTATGAGGCACCAGATAATAGTTTCATCCCCTCCTTAGTATATCACTAATAATGTGTTTGTGTATTCATATGGGATACATAGGCACAGGACAGTGTTCCCTCTATTTAAGGAGCTTTCTTATTGTAAAAACCAGAACTGATGTCACAAATCAGACTGAAACTTTTGGATGCCTCCTATCACTGCTGTCAATAAACTACCAGAATAATCAAAGGTAGAATTACTGTTTGAGTAAGTGATAGCCACTTTCCAGAGTCCAGGTTGACTTGAATCCTCCCTAAGGGCACACTAAAAATGCCATATGCAAAAACCTACCTCATGAGAAACAGTTTCTCAACAGTTAAATGTAATTAAGTACACAATCAACATAGCCAACCTTTCATTCCCTCTGTTTTCTGTGTTCTTAAGCATTCTATGCAATATGATTAGACAGATGTGCAAACAAGAGTATCTCAAAATGTGACGAAAAAGATTAATCACTTGCTCCAACTCTTGTTTAAGTCAAGGGGAAAGTTTGCAGCATCTGGAGTGTTGTAGGCAGTTCCTCCAAAAAATCAGGAGTTTCAGATACACAAAAAAATACCCAAATGAAAAGGAATTTAGGAAGATATTTTTCCTCTTGGTGACTTACTTCCCAGCTGCTTACTGCAAAGTGCATTCTCTCAGCTATCTATTAGGCACTGTCAGATAAAGGGGGCAGTAAAATCTATTAGCATGCTGGTCCAACAAGTACAGCACTGACTATATTCTGATGTTAATTTTAAACACTTTGAGGCTTTAGCACTTGAGGCTGACTCAGTCCCAAGTCTGTCTTGCCAGGAGAGGAAGGATCCATCTGCTCAGCACACATCCCTACCTGACATCTGCCTCACAGGGCTTACGGCAAAGGACAGAACCTCACCACATTTGTGGCCTTGGCATTTGAGCAGCACACTCAGTGCTTCTTTGTTTCAGCTAGGAGGGGATAGCTCATAATGGTGCTGTTTGTATGTGTTGGGTGCCCAGATCTGGATTGACAGCTGCTCAAGTCAGCAGTGCTGGAATGAAGATCCCAGCAGAGCTTGACCCCAGATTCCATTGAAAGGCCTCTGGTGCTATTCTGGTAAGAGCCATGAGTGAAGCAGTCAGAGCGTGTAGACTAATCTATGTGAAACTGTGCTGCAGACAATGAACTATCGTCATAAAATCCTCCACAGACATTTCAAAGAGATTTTTTCCATAGTGTGTGCACAATACACCACTTATTTAATTCACATAAGGAAACTTCTTGCATGAACATTTGAAAAGCCTTTTACACTTGCCTGAACTATAGAAAAACAACAAAAAAAAAGGCTGTCTTTTAAAGTGAAGACGGTATTTTTACAGCATCCAGGAAGAGCTGACCTTACCAGAGGGTATGGTCTCATCACCTGTGTAACACAATGGTGTTCTTGTAGAAGTCATTTATATCAGAACAAATTTCAAAGCTGATTTCTTGAAAAGGCAATTGCCATCTTCAAAAGTCTTAGTAAGCTTCTTTACTTAAATCTGGATATTTTGTTCCATTCCACTCACAAACATAAGGAGCAGATCCCTCCTCAAGGACCTTCTCCAACTGCATCTCTTGTATTTGAATAACTCCTGCCCTGCTCATCATCTACTGACCAGTGCAGGGTGTCTGCCATACTGGCGAACCATTAATATCTTTCAGTCTGTGGTGGTTTGACCCTGGCCAAATGCCAGGTACCCACAAATTAACACACCCAGGGCTCATGAGTTGAGATAAGGAAACCCAGGAGATGCACTGAAAGGGCAAACAGGCCTAAACAAGTTGTAAAAAGTGATTTATTGACTAACAGAGTCAGAGGAGTAAATGAGAAGTAAAATAAAATCTTCAAAGACACTGTTACTCCGCTCACCCTGCTCCCTCCTTCCCAGCAGCTGCACAGGGATACAAGGCATGCGGGCAGGGTAGGTCAGTTCATCACCCAGACCTTCTTCCCCTGCCTGGGGGTGAGGAGTCTTATCCTCTGCAGAGCCATGATCTCACATGTGGCAGCCCACCCGACACTGCCACACTGTGAGCTCCCCTCATGGGCAAAAAGTATTCCCAAAACTGCTGCGGTGTGGGGTCCCTCTTCCATGGAGTATAGACCTCTGCGGTCAGGCTATTCCATCTCGGGAGCAAGGCTTCTTCTCTTTACTGGACTTCTGCTGGACCACTCTCTCTCTCTCTCTCTCTCTGGCACCCACCCACTCCATGTGGGGCACTCAGTTCAGTCTCAGGGTGCAAGTCAAGGCCTGTTTCTCCACTAGGACTCCCTCTGGACCATGGCCTCCTCCAGGCATCCACTCGCTTCACTCACGGGCTGTGAGTGGATCTCAGCATTTCCCATGGGCCCCCATGGGCTGCAGGGGCACCCCCTGCTTCACCATGGCCTCACCACGGCCTGCAGAGGCTGCAGAGCTCCAGCGCCTGGAGCTCCCCCTCCCCCTCCTTCTCCACTGACCTTGGTCTCTCCATGTTGTTTTCCCTCACATACTCTCACCTACTCCTCCTCCTCCGGCTAAGAAAAAGTGCGTGCACTCATTGTTTTGGTTTCTTCTTAAATATGTTTTTCACAGATGTGTAACCAACATCTCTAATTGGACCAGCCTTGGCCAGCAGCATGTTCATCATCTTCAGAGCCATCAAAGATTGGCTCTGCTGGACATGGTGAAGGCTTTGAGAAGCTTCACACAGGAGCCATCTTTGTGGCCCCTCCCCGACTAGCAAAAACTGCGCCAAGCAAAACCAACACAAGTCACCATTTCACACAGTTCTGCAGAGGAGTATATCAGCTGTACAAGGTTTGCTGACAGAGTATCCTCAGCCTGGGTTTTATAATTTTCCATGCAGTTGAGCCAGACTGCTTCCCTGACCTTGTATTTCTCTCTCCCTCCTCTCTCTGCAGAGTGCCTGGTACTTCACTGTCCCTGCCCGCAATCTTGCCACTGTTGGTGCCAGAGCCTTCCCAACTGCTGCTTCTGCCATCTGGAACAGCCTTCTTATATCTCACTGCTTCATTGCCCCTCTGTCTCTGTTCAAATCTCTATTCTTTCTTCCTCATCTTTTACTACATATTTTTTCTCTTTCCCACTGCTCTTACTTTTTAACTCTGTAATGCCCCTTGGGCTCCAGCTTGCATAAAATATGTTAAAATAAGAAATAGTTTACTCAATTATGCTTGATAATTACCCTGAATCTGGGGGGGGGAGG
>VZRN01011460.1:834591-897571 GCA_013397935.1 Dasyornis broadbenti | reverse complement strand
GGGGAGAGGGCAAGGTGGAATAGGGAGATGAATGATGAACAAATGTCTGGATTTCATGTAGTTTATGTATTTGCGGTTTAAAGGGGCCAAGCCCTGCCCTTCCTCACCCCACAGAACCAGTGCTAAAGAAACCAGGAGGATGGTTTATATTTTCTGACAGATGAACTAAATAATCCACCCTCTTTCCAGCACAAGCATAATGTTGATGCTATCAGCAAGATAACAGCTGAGTGAGGGGCTAGAGCTCTTCTTCACATGAAGTTCTCTTTATAAAACATCTCTGTATTAATAGTTTTCCATTTAGAAAAAAGGTGTATCATTAAAACAATCATCTAATGTTATTCTGAGAGCAAATAACATCCAGCATACTGAAAGCCTGGTAGGTAAGATATTTCTATGAGGTGTGGGAAACAGTGGGTCTAATTCCTGTCTGGGAGAAGGCAGAGCAGGAACTTGAAACCTGTATTTCACATCTCAGCAGTGTGCCTTTACCCAGGAGCTTGAGGGTCAGCCTCTTCCATCACTGCTGTTATGGAATGTAGGACACCCAAAATAATTCATGTGCGAGATATAGTGTGAGATGACAAAATTTCACTCAAATGAAAGCCGCTTTATTGAAAGTGAGCATGTCTAAAATCTTTAGTAAAACAAGATATGGAAATTCCCTTAGTTCCAGATAGTAAAAAAGGTTGGTTGTTACTCATTCTTAGGACTAGAAACGGAAAACTTTTGAGCATACACTTTCTCATGACATGTTCTTATTTCTACTTTTGGAAGGGTAAATAAATGGAGATGTTAAGAAAACACTCGGAACCTTAAAAGTCCTTTGATTCAAGAGAAGATTCTTATCAAATCTGGTCGCTGCCGATATAGCCCAGAACTTTTCTACTATAAAGTTAGAATTCATGAGTGAACATTACACAGAAAATATATATTCATATGACTACACAATTCTTTTGTGAACAGCTCAAGAGAATTCTGCCATTTCTGATTAGAATATGGAATGCAATAAAAGAATTACCAAGAAATTCTAAACAATAACATTTTTTATCTGTCTATAGATGCCAATTCATATTTGCTTATCAATTCATTAAAAGTATAATTAAATGGCATAGAATTTTTTTTTTTTATAAAATACAACTCATTTGACTTAATTTGATCTATACAGGAGTTTTATTAAACAATATTAACAGAGTTATAAAATGAAAAATACATCCATCTTTTGTTAGAACCAATATTCAATCCAGGTATTGGCCTCTGACATATAGTATCCAACATTAATCTTATTTTCTCACATTAATTTTCTTTTCAGAGTGATTCCACGGTTGGCCTGCAATTTCTATTTTAATTAGTTTCTTGGCATGTTTAAAGGTAGAACTTCCTTAATTTTGTACAGGATTTTTTTCTGCACACTTTTCTCCAAAAGCCTTTTGTTTCCTGTGCCTAGTTTTAAATTATAATTCTCAACCATGACTAGTTCTTCTAGTCAGTAGCTGGCAAACTCCACGTTTATGCTCATAATATTTCAATTTGTCATCATGTTTAGTACTCTTTTACTCACACAAGCAGTATAAAGCTGTCAAACCTGCTCACATTCTGTAGAGATCTGGATGGAAGTTCGTTAGACTTACATATAATGTCAGGGCCAAATAAGAGAGAATTTAAAAACCATGAAGAGGAGAAGCCAGCATGTGGCAGACAAACCACTATAGCCTTGTTCCAGCTCATCAGCAAGACCCTTAGTATTGGCAGACCCATCTGAGTGGCAGCAGAAAAGGATCTTCCAACAGTCAGCAGCCAAAATATTTGTGCCAAAATCCAACAAAACATTTGTATTCACAAGCCATCCTTTTTAACATCCTCCTTGCATGTCTACCAAATAACAAGCAAATAACAAATGTTTGCTATCTTTTATCGTCCAATATTCATTAGTTTTGTCTCACCCATTTTCCCACAAAAATCCAACCATGTCAGTGGAAAATGTGACTCTCTAAGCAGAGGGAACATGTCAGCTCTTACAAGAAAGAAAACAAAATAATGAAATAGTATGATGTATGCAACAACTGCACTCATAATCTTTTTTTTTTTTTATCATGTTCTCCCTTTTTCATTACATTACTGTATTTCTTCTAGAATTGCAATAGGTCATCTTTAGTCCAGTTCTTCATGGGCCAGAGTACATATGTGTACGTAAGGTTTCTACATAAATGTATGTAAGGGTTCATGATAGGACTGTCAGACTGTCAGTCTTTGGAAGATAAATTGTGTCACCTTTTATCTGTGAAGAAAACCCTTTTTATTTGCCTTTTCCAATAACTTAGTGGGTTTACAATATATTAGGGTGACATGCACTTTATTTACCATGCTTAATTTTGCCCATCATCCTCCCCCTCATGCCCAGTGTTAAATGCACATTTCCGGACTTTTACCAACAGCCGCTCAAATGTTCCTACAAAATTCATGGCTGCCGGGAAACCTGTGAATCTACAACAGGACAGCAAATGATCACAACGCAGAGTTGCTACTTAGGGTAACAATTAGGGCTTTAAAAAATTTCAGACTCCTGAGATCACAGAGAATATTGCTTTACTCTGAACTTTCCTTGGTTGTTCCTGACGACCCTACCTAAACTAAATATATAACTCCAGTGAACATAGCATAAATTCTGAATGCAACATAAGAAATAATTTGAGGTGTCTTATGGATGAAAATCTTTTCTAAAAAGCCTAGAATGATGTATATCTATGTTTTGCACTAGCAAGAACATTGTTGTTTCAGTGCTCTACACTGAACAGGTTCTTTTCAATATGACCTGTATTTTCCAGATTGTTTCTACTGTTTCTGAAAATCACTTCTGTTACATTTGAATACATTCTCTATCGTAATCTCTTCTCCATCTTTAATCTTAAAAATTTGCTATTTTATGGTCTCGTGTTATGGAAACATTCAGCCTATCCTCATGAAACAGCCCTCGAGAAACTGATAATTGTGTCTTCAATATTTTTATCCTCCTGTTTTGGCACACACATTCCAATTGTTCAGGCTTGGCTGTTTCTGTCTGGCTTTCTTAAGACAGTGGTTTGAAAAATGATAACTGAGGTCTCCTTGAAGAGGCTGTTTAATGAGTCATGTCCTCGAAGCTACTCCAGCCTTGCTTGGCCCTGCCCAGCCCTGAGACTCCCTCATCTTGCCCAGGGCTCAGGACCCCATCTCAGCCCTCATGGCCACCAGCCTCTGCCCCAGTGGCACACCAGGATGGCACATCTCCAGCTCCCACAGCCCTGCCCTGCCTGGCCATGGGCTCTGCTTGGGAATGAGCCAGCCTGCATTCCCATGTCCCTGCCCTGCTCCTGTCCCCAGGGAGGTGCCAGGTGCCCAAGGCTGGGGCTGCCCCAGTGCCCTCTGTCTTCCCTGCTTCTACCTGGGGAGGTGGGATGGGGCCCTGCCTTGATGGAGCTACAAGTAGTCCCCACGGACCCTGGCCCCAAAGAGCCACTGGCTCTCATAGCCCTGGATGTGATGCTCTCTTTTTGTGTCTTTAAAGACTGGCATTTGTTTGATAGGTCTCAGCGTCCCTGTGCTAGTTCTAAAGACCATGGTAATGGTTTTGAGATTTCCTCAGGCACAATTTTTAAGTATCTAGGAGTAAATTTTATCAGACACAACTGAATGAAAAACATTTAACTTAGTATTCCCTAACATTTTCTTTTTCTTTTCCTTCTTGTTCTTGTTCTTGTTCTTGCTCTTGTTCTTGTTCTTGTTCTCGTTCTCGTTCTCGTTCTCGTTCTTGTTCTTCTTGTTCTTGTTCTTGTTCTTCTTCTTCTTCTTCTTCTTCTTCTTTATCCTTTGCTGGTAGTTGACTATGTTCAAGTGAACTACCACTAAGAGGCATTATACATTTAGACTTTTGTCGTCTTTTTTGATCCTTGTTTTATCTGTCAAAAGATTTCTATTTCTTCTGAGTAACAGTAGATCAACACCAACCAGAAAGAAATGAGAAAAGTTTTTCAGGACCAAATAAAGGATCTCATGACCAGGAATTGTTGAATGAAGGCATGTATCTGAATTGGTGCTTCATAAGAGGATATAGATGATAACTTTTGGTGCCTTTGCTGACATTGTTCCTCCTTCCCTTTCCCACGTCTGCCATCATACAAAAGAGGTATCAATTGTCTAGTTTTTAGTTTCAAATGATTTTTGAATTGTTCACAATTGGCTGATTCACACATTAAACATCATGCTCAGCTCTTAATATACGTAAATCCTTCTATAAACTGATTTAACACTCAGCTATGTTGGGCACTTTGACAGAACAATAATCTGAAATCAAGTGAAATTTTGATGCAAAGTGTCTTTTTAATAGTTAACTGTATGAAGAGCTCC
Source organism: Dasyornis broadbenti (assembly GCA_013397935.1). NCBI lineage: Eukaryota > Metazoa > Chordata > Aves > Passeriformes > Dasyornithidae > Dasyornis > Dasyornis broadbenti. The sequence continues at coordinate 893,188 of VZRN01011460.1, read as the reverse complement.
ATGAAGGTCTGACCATCACAAAGAGGAAGATGGTACCATGAAAGCAAAAAGCAGCATTACTGAGATGAATGATATGGATTCTCTAAGAATAGAACACAACAATCTCTGAGTATTTATGATTTAAAAATAATACAATGTAGTTGAAGCAATATTCACATCTCAAAGTGAAATGGAGGTATTTTTCAGTTATTTGAGATTCAAGTATAAACCTTGGATTGAAAATGAGTATTTTTACCTTTTTGAGGAGGGGTCTAGAATGTCACACAAATAAAACAAGTAAAAGGAACAACTTTGCATTATATTGAAAATTTAGAGATTATTTCTCTCCAAATGCACCTAAATTACATAGATTTCATAAGATGCCGTGGACAAATAGTAAGAAACCTCATTAATATCCTGTATTTCAAGGCCCTGTGTGTTTGCAATGTATGCAATTAAAACATTTAAATAACTTTAATATTAGGACAGAAACTGGTGAAATCAAAGGATTTCAGAGTCAAAGATGCCCCTCTCTTTCATCTTTAATTTTTTTTCTTTCTTCTTTTAAGTACAACCTTAGCTCATTAAAGTGATTAATACACTCCAGGCATATGGCGTTATTTGTGACTCATACCCTTCCCATGTCAATGAAGAGATGAGCATTGGCTTCAATAGACTTAAGGTCAGAGTCTGCATACCACATAAACTGTTTGAAGACATATCTCCAAGCTATTCTCAGAGCTTTCCTGTCACTTAGTGGGTGTGGATTTGCAAGGGTAATTATAAAGCAATATATAGGCATTTTCATTAGTTCTGTCTAGTCCAGTGTGCACTTGCATATTCCATGGTAGAGTGTAGCCTTCTATATTTAGTTTGGGGCTGTATTGACTAGAGGTTCCCTATGTCTATTACCTCATGTAACACTTATCAAAATGTTGTTCAGGATAAAATATGGGGACAGCGGTTTATGGCACTTTAAGCAATGTTTTTTCTTCGTTTTTCATTTGTTCTTTTAGCAATCACTGTTCACTCTTCATTTGGTCTTTACCAGAGAAGCTGTTTTAATTCCTAAGAAGCAAGTTCTGTTGTATCTATCAAGGGCACAGATGTGGCAATATGTGGGTTTGTGTGAGACAATGTGAAGAAATTAAAGAGGTGATTAGAAGACACTCTAAAAAGATTTTAGAACAGAAGTGTGACAAATGGGAAAGAAATGGTCTGCAGTTGGTCCATGGTAAGTCCCTCTTCTCCAATGATACTCCTTTTTTCTCTTTGTCCTTCAAAGGCATTAAACAGACACAAACATTCCAAATTCAAGATTTCCATTTTAGTTTTGAGGACTTGAAAAGATTTCCTTGCCCAAAACACAGCTATCTGACATGTTCCCTGTCTGCATTCTGCCCAGTTTACCATCCCCTTTTCCCCGGCCTGGCAACTATCTGTTAATTACTTTGTCTTTGTTAAAATCTCGGGTTAAGAAGACAAACTTTTTTCACTTAAATATAGGGGGTTTTGCACTAAAAAAAATGACCTGCTTTGAGATACCGTCTTCCGATCATCTGGTGTGTGCTTGCTGTATTGTTTCTCTAAATTAAAGTTTCTTTGCTTAAATGTTCTTACAATAAAACTTTTACCTCTCTTTCCCTTAAAAAAAACCAAGAAAAGAAAAGAAAATTAAAAAATGGAACCAATGACATTAAAATATGTATTTCGGTAACTTTTTAAATTAATGTTTCCAGATAGACATTTCATTTGCTTAAGATTTAGAGGGGAATTATAAAACCATAATTGTGTAATGATTAGATAGTACTATAAACTAAATAAATATCAACTGATTATTAAAAACATTCTTTGTAATACTAGCGGTTAATCCTCTTTAATGTGTTTTTAATAATAGTTTTATATTTAATGTAGGATGAATGACTTATTAAAAGTAAATTTTATGTGTTTTATATTCTCCACATATGGCATTAAGCCATTAGCACTAATGGGATTTGAATGGTATTGAGTTCAGGATAGCCCCCAAGTACAAATGTGGGAACCTTAATTAAGTTTTTATTAAAATATTCAATTAAATGCTATGCTAGATTATTAAGATATTTTTGCATATTGTTTAATGTCAGTTAGTTATTAAACATTTTCACAGGCTTCTGAAAATGGTCTTAGAACACGCTGATAGCTAAAATTTATTTGAAAAATGTTGATGATCAATTTTCTAATCTTGTGGGCAAAATTGGGTTTTAATGGAAATTTTCTAGCTAGCTGTGATGCTGAACTGGAAGAGAACCTAATGAATAGGTTAGTAAGTAAGAAGCTTAACTTGCAGAGGGAAAGTTTCATGTTGAGAATAATGAAAAACTTTCTGACTCCAAGTGCAATGAGGTACTGAAATGGTGTAGACTGAAATGGTGGGAGTTATGCAGCAAAGAAAGCTGCTTCGTTCTGTGTATTTATAATAGCTGGCTAAGGAACAGTGGGACAATGAACTACTGAGATCTAAAGTGGTAAACAAGATTGATTTGTGCTAATGTCACTGAGTAAGTTACCATCCTACTGTTTCTGTCTTATTTTTTTGTGCAATGTGGGCCATAATGACTGTTGTTATGGTTTCAGCAGGTGAATCAGTACTATTAAACTCTTTAAAAGAGTGAACTTAGATTGTGTAACTCACCGATGAAAAAGAATTCTCTTTAGGACTGTATATGAGATGTCCAAACCGAGGTGAGTCAGCTATGCACAGACAAAGGATAAATTCCTCTCCATTACAGACCACAACAGGGACATTGGAATAGAAAATAAGCTCAAATACTAAATGCTGTTACTCAGACCAATAAAGCCAGAATAACAGATATCATATTACTATGTCACTAAACTAAAAAAAGAAACAACTACCTACATGAATTAAGAGGAAGGAAAGTAGATGATGGATTACAATATTATTTCTCTGAGGTATAAGCTTTCCACTTTTATCAAGGCTGTACTGGGAAGCTCCTTTTAGCTTTATATACATATGCCAAGATAAAAGGGTTAAACATTACAAATGCTTTTCCCCACTGAGTTCAGAAAATGTCCATATGGTATATCTTTCACATTTTACCTGGACAAATATGTTTAAAAAAAAAAGTTGATATTAATATGAACTACCTTCTTTAATGATATGTTAAGCCCACACTATTTATTTTCATTAACCTCAAAAGCTTTGGAACACCATTACTTCTCACAAATTACAAAGATGTTCAGCAGCCAAATCTATTTATCTATTTATACCACACTCATTAACATGTTATCTGATTTACTTAGATTCTCCAAAGCAGTTTGCAAGCAGTAACCCCCACTGAGAACAAGTTCAGCAAGTGCTGTATAATGAGTGACTCAACTCTGAAAAGCCAATAGTCCCCATAGCTATACTGGCAAAAGATGTTGCTGCATTAATTCCTCTCTTCCCAGTGTCACTGACCAAGCAAAGGATGTATGTCAACATCCGTGCACAGCCTAATAGTAATTGTTAGGATTTTTACCCCTATTCCAATTTCTGGGATATTGCAAACAAGCAGCAGAGACTCCAGCTTCACCTCTGAATCTGTATATGCCCTTGAAATTTCTCAGTGAATAAGTGGAAATGTTTCTTGCTATAGCATTTTCAATTGTCCTTTTAAAAATTCAAATTATTTGCAAGCATAAGCTGTTACAGCCTAGAGACAAGTGTGTCCTGCAGCCTAGATGTCAGAGAGGACAGCTGTGGTCTGGTGTTGAAGGGGCAGACTGTAAGGTACTGTTTCAGTTGCAAGTGAAGTTTGCAAACAGACTGTGTGAAAACAAGGAAGTCAAACAGGGCTCCATCTTAAAGGTTAAGATGCTCTTCTATTTTAGAGGAAAAAAATTCACAGAATGAATGAAAAAAATAGCTCTCAATCATACTGAGTCCCTAACAAGATAGTTAGAAGACTGTGTTGACAGATTGTGACCATAAAATATGACACCATGGTTTGAACAACAAAATAAAGTCCATATTATATTACAGACAAATGCAATGATTTGATGAACAGAATTGTTAAGACATGATCTTTTTTTTAATATACTTTTTCAATGTTAGCAAATATTAGATAAGAATCAGCAGTAAACTATCTGTAAAAGGATGTAATGCATAAATTAGTTGTATTTTGGTGGCATATACAGTGATACACACATGGTCCCGCCTGTGGTGTCCTGTCAGGCACAATGCTTCCTCAGAAACAGTCACTTTGTCCTCTTACAGATAAGTCAGGAGAGAAAAAGATTCAGAAAAAGAAAGAAGCTTTAGAAAATGTGTCTGGCAAACAGAGAAGTCAAGAGATCAGCTTGGCCATTAACCTGTCCTCCAAAGTGTTAATATCTATGACAGATATTTGTCTATAATTAAACTTGACGCTCCACAATAATCCAGTATTCATTTTCCTTTTTATTAGAGTCTTTTTTCCAATGACTAATCCCCATTTTTCTTGCTGAAATACAAATCTATTGCTTATTCTATTCAATAATGACATGGAGAAAAGATTAATGCACCCTCTTCTCAACACACTCTCCCATTAGCCTTTTCTTCTTTAGTCTAAACAATCCTAGTAGCTTTCCTCATAGATAATTTTTTTTTTTTTNTTTTTTTTTTTAATTTTTAAAGATTGTTCTAATTTTCTGGACTGTTTCTCAACAGGAAACAAGGAAAAAGAGGACACAAGGAAAAAAGAAGTTGGGGGCTTGTCTAAGACAACTTGCAGCCCAAATATCCTTCTAGTGTGGACAGAAAGTCCTTTTTTGCAAAAAAACCCCATAACATTTTTGAATCATATCCTGCTGATCTTCTATACTAATTCATTTGGTAGATGGAAAAGTGTGACACAAAGATCAAATGATACCACATCACATAAGAAACCCATGTCAAATATGCAAATGAAACAATTATCAGTTTTCTTTTTCCATCTCTTAAACCCTAGAGTCCCTCAACAAATTCAAAACATAGTAGCATAACTGTTCAAACGGCTATTCTACATTAAAAGTCTACAGAATAAATAGAATTAAACAATCATACTGAGACAAAGGGAGGGAGTTTGACTAATTGGAACATTCTTCATTCCCTTAGGATTTGAAATAATCCTCAGTAGTGTTGTACCCTTTGGGGATAAAGTGGACCCATGCATCTTAAATGAGAAGAATAAATTAAAGGCAGTTATAAATCCAATTTTAAGTTAAATATCCCAATGGGGTAAAAATATGATGAAGAAAATTAAACACAAGAGGCAAGTTACAGCAGAATGTTAAAATAGGGAAGGGGAGAATTAATAATGAGAAGAAAATTAACTGAGCTATTTCTTCTGTGGTATTCACTTATGTTTTTTCCCGATTGATCACATCTTACAAGTACTTTTAGCTCTACCATGTCATGAATTAGGTGAAAGCAAGGCTTGGGACATGTTATCACTACTTGCAACATCTGGTCCCTAACACGTTCTTCTTTGATCAACAGTATGTCATGTGTTATAGTGAAGCAGATTGCATAGTTCATCCCTACTGAACCTTCACCCCCAGGACATCATGTGAAAGGCAAACTCCATCTGCCTCAGAGAAACCAAAAATAATCTGAAATGTAGAAAATCACAGTGGTTATGTTAAGAACCAGCATTACAAGAAGTTGTAGGAATAAAGTCTTGCTCCTTTTGTAAAAGCAGATCAAGCTCTTTTGTAGATGATGGTTTGAAAAATTTCCTCTTTTGTATGAATTTTTCTCCTTCATTTTACAAGTTTTTGGTGAAGTGTGTGAGTTATTGCATGAACCTGGAGCCAGGCATAACATGCAGCAGGTACTGCAGAGTCTTGTTTCTGTGATTAGGTGGAACCTTAATTACACATAACTCAATGAACACTTTTGTCACAGCTTCCAGAACTCGAAGACCCATATCGTCTCTTTCTTTTCTCTGTACAAAATTTATTCAGAGGAAAATCCAGAGATAGGTGCAGTCCTGGGGTGAACAGAAGTGCTGATGTCTCTCTATGTCCTGTGCCAGGCCATATGGCAGGGGTGTGTGTGCCCCTTCACAAGTCATATGGTGCCTCCCTGGTCCAGGCACAAGACAGGGAGAAAGTCTGGGGCTACCCCTCCTTCCCTTGATGTCCCAGAGCTGACACCTTTCACATGCCTAGTGTGGCACAGCAGTTCCTCCTGTTCCTCTGTGCCTGGCATGCTGGGTCAGAGTGCCAGAGAGGAGTAACACTGAGAAAGGGAAACAGATGGGAGCTAATGCTTTGCTTCCCTGCAAAATATCCAGCTGAACTGATCTGGCTTGTTTTGTGCGCTGGTATGGCAAGAACACTGTGAAGCGACTGGAAATGCAGAACCAAATTACCACAGCATTGCAAGTTTATCAGGTGAGCTGCAGCATTTACTGGTTTGAATGTGCTCAACCCATGTCCATTCTTGGGAATTTGACTTAGATTAGTTTTTAATGAAATAGGAAAAAAGCCCCACGCACATAAAAAATACCTGGAAATCTGTTGACACTTGATGACGGTGTATCTGGGCTCATCTGTACAATGAAATGCAGTGCTAAACTCTGTTTTGTACTCAGCTTGTATTCTGTTAGATACTAAAATCGGACTTAGTGAAATCCAGTGAATTTTTCCCATTAGGTGGATGAGATGTGGTACAAAGTTATTTGGTTTTCCCACACATTCTTGAGCTGGAACCTGTTTGATTTCCTACACTTTTCATCAAGCTCCTTAAATGATACGCTTGAATTAAATTAGTTGTTTCCATTATTTCTGATAGGCCTAATTTGCTCTCAGATGCTTGCACAATTTCTCAAGCAAGTATGTGGGAACTCTTGTTAGGGAAAAGGAGGCACTTGCAGGATTACTCACTGTGTGCATTCCTGATATCTAAACGTCCTCTTCCTTTGGCCTCATACATGATGCTTCTACTCAGGTGAACAAAAGCCTCAGCAGAATTCAGCAGAATGAGAGCTTTCATTTGGATGTGGGTGCCTCTGAAGGGCTCAGGTTAAAACTGGGCTTTTCTACTAGTAGGAATGGATTATTTCCCAGTAATATGAATCAGTTATGAATTATTACCATAACAGAAAAGTAAGTGATTAAAAACCTTTGAGGGATAAGTTATGAATTTAAATACTTTGCAAAACACTCCCATTGGAGAAAAGAAAAAGTGATAAAATGTGATACAAGGTCCATTTCAGAGTGTTTTAATGCAAGACTAATGCAACCTTTTTCACTCGAGATTTACTAATCAATAACTACATTAGCAGTAATGACTCTGTTTCATGTAAAGCTTATAAATATTTACACAACTGAAGAAGAAGTATAATTTAATCTTGTATTCTACATGGTCTACTTTTAATATGTTAAGGGAAATAATATGGTGCTTGCATACTTCAAAAAGATTAAATTACAGTGGATAGAATGGATGAAAAAAAAAACCAAACTACTTCTGATTTTTAGAAATATCCTTAGAACTGCAAGTTAGAAGAAATGACAACTTTAGCAGAGGTCTGGGATCCATGATGTTATGTTAATTTTCACAGAATCATGTAAGAAAGAAAAATATATTTTATCCTGAACTCAAATAGTTAGAGAGTTAAGAAAGATAAACAAGAATTTTGTTATCTATTGTTCACTTCAAACATGTTTAACATTTTCTTACTTACTTCTTGTATACAAAGTGGTGCTAGCAGAAGTAGCTGAAAAGTAGTCACTTCTATGATCAAATTCAGAATTAAAAATAATACATACCAGACTAAAATTATAAACTCATACACACTAGGCTGAAATTGAGCTGTTAATAATTGCAGTCAATTTCTCATTACTTTATTTGTCAATGGATCAGTAATGAGAACACTGATTTTTCCTGTACACAGGTCTAGTAAATTATGTTAAACAACAGATGTTGAACAGATGTTCTCATTATTTTAGTGACTTGATTTCTGGTTAGTTCCTAAGTTATTTTACATGGTTAAGTGTTGCATCACTCTTTCTATGACAGATGAAGTATCTGAAAGCATCAACACTCAAAATCTCATTAGCAGACACAGTTTTATGACATTTTATACGGTAAATGGACACAACCCTTTTAAAAACAGGCATAATCTATGAAATGGTAGCAGTATATGCTTTCACTTAATGGTAGTATTCCAAGATCAAAGTTTCCTCATATCATTTTATGAGTTACAATCTAATAAACACAGAACCATTTTTTGTCCAGATTTTCCTTTTTATCAAGGTCATAGAAACATTCTGAAGTCATCCTAGCAATAATATTATTCTGTGAATCACAAATTAGACAATTTTGTGATGTGTACAAATTAAACACTCACTAGGGCTGTGCAGGCTTCAGTAGTCAATACTGGGAACAATTATTCGGTATTACCCTGTGATGAACATAACTGCACTCTCTGCAGTTTTGGAAATCACAATATGAAAAAGATATTAAACCGTTGGAGAGCATCCAGAGGAAGCCAACAAAAATGGTGAAGGGCCTTGAGGGGAAGCCATATGAGGAGTGGCTGAGATTGCTTGGCCTGTTCAGCACAGATGAGACTGAGGGGAGACCTCATGGCAGTCTACAGCTTCCTCATGAGGGGAAGAGGAGGGGCTGGCACTGATCTCTCCTCTGTGGTGAACAGTGACTGGACCCAAGGAAATAGCCTGAAGTTTTGTCAGGGGAGGTTTAGGTTGGATATTATAAAAGGTTTTTTCACTGAGAGGATAGTTGGACACTGGAACAGGCTCCCCAGGGAAGTGGTCACAGCATCAAGCCTGACGGAGTTTAAGGAGCATTTGGAAAATGCTCTCAGGCACATGGTGTGACTCTTGGGGTGTCCTGTGCAGGACCAGGAGTTGGACTCAATGATCCTTGTGGGTCCCTTCCAACTCAGCATATTCTGTGATTCTGTGAAAAGAATTTAATGAAAGGTCTACGGTTTTATTAATGCCTCATCCTTATCTCCCCAAATTTAAATCTACCCCTTTCATTTAAGATTGCTTTTATTCTAGTCCTTCTCCCTGCTAAATACCAGCAATGTCTTTTTTGGTTCCCTTTGCTGGTCCTTGCCAGGATACCAGTTCCTGCAGCTCGTGTCCTGTTGGTTTCCTGGAAAGGAGCTTGGTTCAGCCCCTGCTGCTGCTATAACCAGTGCTGGGCAGAGCATTTATATGTGGCTGAGCACCTTGGAGAAGTGGTGGTATCTAAGAGCAGTGGCATTCTCCAGCAGCAGTTGCCTCTAATCACACCCCTCTTGTTATGGTAGCCCAGGAAATACAATTGTATCGCGAGTTGTACCAGGTCACAGGTTCTGTGCTGCTCCAGCAGTGCAGGGACTCCAGGCTTATCCAGGCTTGCCATGTCCAAAACTGTGTTCAGCCTGGTTTGGCTGTTGCCAAGAGGGACAGTAGCTGTGGGCTCCTCTGTCTGAGCTACACCCTGTGATCCCTGATATGGCACCATCCTGACAAAGACAGGGACTCATGGGATGACAAACAGCAGCCCTTGAGGGCACTTGGGGCAGGGGAGGAAACTGTGTCACTCTCTGGCCTAAGCTGGGAGCCAATAAGAGGGAAGCTGGATCTATGAGTAAAAAAATATTTGAAAACAAACCTAGGGAGATTCCAAGACTGGGGAAGAAGAAAACTCCATCACCGACATTATACACCTTGAGCAGAATTCTAGGATGCTGACAACTTGCAGAAAATCCCTCTTTCTAGTCTTTTTGGGAAAGAATGAACCACCAGCCTTATAACCCAAATGAACCCTGGAAGGGTGAGCACCAGTTGAGAAAAGCAAGTGGAACTGATGAATGTTTTTTTTAATAACCATTTAAAATCTATTACTTATGAGGGTTTTAAAAATTAATTTGCACTATGGCTGTATTGACATTGTAACTGAACTAATAATTGTTTATAACCTCTTGATTAGGTTGTTCATATTAAATCAGGGCAATATTAAATGCTTGTCTTCATACAGTAGGATTTGTTGCCAATTACCCAACACTGTGTATGGAAGTACTCAAGGATACTCTTTTCATCCAAAATCCTTACCTTGCCTAAGAGGTGTGGATACATGTGTGTCCATGTCATGACCATACACACTGGTGCACATTTATTTTTTCCAAAACTGGGAATTGATTTTTGGGTCTTGTATGTCATAATTACAGCAACTTGAGAACTCTACTTATGTGGGCACGAGAACACCCCACATTCCAATAAATCCTTATTGAAGTCAGTTGGGTGCTTTGATACACATGCAAAGATTTTTGTCATATGAAAATTCCTGTTAAGACAACTCTGTCCCAAGCATTTTTTTTCCTAATTTTTTTTTTTTAGAATGTGCTGTATCATTTAGCAACAATTATATCTTCTTCAACTCTTAAGCATACTATGTATTGGCTTATGTATTTAGCATTCTCTTATTTGCCAAAATATCACCATTTCTGAAAACTCTCTGTACATTGTTCAGGAATTAATAGGACAGTGTACAATTGTCTTTTGTTAGTAAAAAGTAAAAATGCCTGAAAAAGAAATTCAGCATTTCAAGCTTAAAATTTAGTTGTGATAATGCAGTTGAAAATAATGAGTTGCAATTAAAAATCACAAGGATAAAATACTGTAAAGGTAAATCTCCTCTTAATGCACACAATTCCAAAACAAGCCACAGTTTTCAGAGTCAGCTATGCTTAACTGCCCAGGGCCAGGCAAAGTCAGAACATAAATGATATTGTTTCAGTTTCTGAAGAGAGTTTCCTCAGTTACCTTTACCTCTCTTAGCCTCAGACCATCTGTGCCTATAATTTTCCATTTCTCCCTCTGGCCTGTTGCTGCTTTACGAGCCTTAAAAGCAAATGGAAGGTTTGCAACCACTATTACTGACTGTGGGTTAAGTGGTTCCCTTGGTTTCTTTTTTTCTACTTTTCTTGCTGAATTATTATGATATTTCCTATTCAAAATGTACATTCTTACGTTATATGAACCAGTGAAGAAAAAGGTCATGTTTCTATTACAAATAAAATGCAAAAGTATCACAGAAATTAAACTTAAATTAGCCCCAAACAGAAATGCACACTTAGGAAAGAACTTTTGTTTCGTTCCAGTACTAATTAAAGAAAATATATCTTCAGTTATCACAGAAATGTTCTGGATCTGTTTCATAGTTCAAGCTGTTTTGAACAAATAGCTAAAAGAAAGGACTACTACATAGAAGGATCAAGTGAGTGAATAGCCTTTCTTGCCGCAACAGCGTTAAGCCAGTTTCTCAATTACGTGAAATTCAGGAAAGCACACCGAGTGTAACCATGGTTGCAGACCGTTAAAATCCAAATCTGCCATGGGGTTCCAGAGAGACAGATACTTTTTATGATACCAAACTGCTGTGTCACACACAGAAAATTGAAGTACGGCTTAAGAAAATAAAGTTCATTAACTCCTAGTGAGAAAAAGGTAACAACTGAATTCAATGGATGTCAACATTCAGCAGATGATCCAAATGTTTAAGGACACAAACCAGAGAGATTTACTGTATCTGACATGCAGGTCACATACCTATTAGCTGGCAGAAGCCATCTCCACTGCTGAAGTGATGTCATAAAGTTTGGCAAATATCAGTGCATGGCAACTTGCTGTTTTAACAAGTGGTATTCCTTTGTCTCAGCTGGAGGAAACATGCATTACTAGGGTGTCATCAATGGTGCAGCAAAGACAATTCCAGCAGAAACAAGAGACATATGCTTTTAAAAAAAATTATTTATTTTTTTGACAAAGGACACTCCAAGATAAGGTGAAACCTGATAATGTTCTTAGGTAAATGTATAAATTAATTTTCTGCCATTTTTATGCTGTCTCTCTGATTTAATTTCACCTTACTTGCCAAGGCTATTAGCAGAGAAAATACGAGAAGTAATGACTTGTGGAAGTGGTGCTTTGGAAGCCCTCCTGACAACCAGAGGGTATGTGGTAATGGCCATACAGAGCTGTCATTAAACCGACTTCCTCTGAGAAAGCAGGTGTCAGTGAGCAATTTACTCACTTTATTTAAATGGTGCCTTAGGAACCATTTTGGGGAAGGGAATTCCCATGTGAGTACTGCTCCCCCTGCTCAACCTAAGACTTGTAAAATGGTTGATATTTTTCAGTCACTTTTCTCCTTGGACTATTCATAATTTTGTGCTTACCCTTTGACTGAGGGCATGAAAAGGCTAAAAGTGTTTGATTAAATCAGACAGAAACAGGTGAATTGAGACCAGTGAAACCAGAACTGTTCCCTTTCCTACTCACAGTCACATCTATTTACATTAGCCAAGAGGCAGATGATGTCTGTGTAAGAAACAGAGACAGAAAGAGCAGAAAGTCTTATTTCCTGTTGTACATTTCCAGCATATGTATTTTCAAAAACAATATCCAAACCTAACTGTAAGCTAGATAGACTTCCTGAATAAAACTCAGCCCATTCCAGGATGCTGAGGGTGGGTTATGGCTCCCTTTTGAGAAAGGAATGTCCCAAAGAAGTGAGGAGACAAATGCACAGGATTATGCATGTTCATGAAGCCTAAATCTCTGGTGCTGTATCATCTTTTTCTTGGCGCCTGAAGCTTGGCGTGATGACTCCACAGAGGCTGCAGCATCCTGCTGTGTTGTTTTTAGCTATCCTACAAACTGTGGCAGAGCAAGCAGAAGACTCATGCTGTTTTAGAGACTGCATAAACTAATTTTAGAAACAACTTGGAAGGGGAGGATGAGGTTTACAGCAACAACACTGTGTTGTTACACTACTCTAGCACCAACATTTTATAATGTATTTCAACACTTTTAAATAAAGTAAAACGTTATTTGGTACTGACCAGCCACACAGTAGAAAAGGATATTGAAACAATAATTTTCAGTGAAACCTGGTAATTTTGAATCAGAAGAGGCTGCTTTCACTTTTAAGGCAGAAATAAATACAAATCACAAAAAGCATCTGTCATGTTGGCAGGAAGCAAACATTGGCAAGTTGGCAAACATAGTGGCGTTTCCTTTGGTGCTCTTCATTCTCCTCTTCCTATGAGTTTTGTTTCTAAGCAGTCAGTCAGGGAGAAATCTGTGGCCCTCTAGATACATCTAGATCTTTAAACTCTTCTTTAAAAGCCTCTTACAGGACAAATGGGTGCTCACCCTTTCAGTCTGAAAGAAAACACTTCACAGGTACTTGAATGGCTCAGAGGATAGTAGGGCTCCCACCTGTCACCCCCCCTCCCCCAATGTAATACCTCCAAAGTATCTGCAGCTGATGGACTGACGCTGAAAGATAATTCCATATTTATTTATGTATCTTGCATGGTTATTTATTTTTTTCCAAAATAGTAATTTATGAAAACATCCAGAATATATTTTAGAATAGATGAAGAAAACACAACCCCCTTCTTTTTGTTGTTGTTGTCTGCTTCAATATTTCTATTTATATTTATTTGAAATATGTTATTTTGGTTTGAGCAAACAAGATGTTTGGGACTTGACTGACAGCTAGTTTAATTCTTCAGAGACATATCAGAAAAATAACATTTCCACACTTGCCACATATCTAATCTCAAATACATAAAACCTATTATTCATCTCATAATGACTTGTGACAATACACATCCCATACGAGCTGTATGTCAGATATCCTAAGCTCCTAGACTGCCCAGAAAATTGTGAAGTAATGATTACTCACTTCTTCAGAACTAAAAGGATAATTTTTGGGGGCCTATGGTGCCCAAACAGCATAGTTCTGCATTCCCATCTTGTGCTGTGGACAGAAGTTGCTTCCACAGTCCTTGGTTATCATGACATAAAACTGTCTCTCTACAAACTGAATTTTTTCAGGCTACTGTGCTGACAGTGTAAACAGAAAGGTTTTGAAGGTAATAAAATACTGAGTCTCCATTCATGTGGAGATTCTTGGTCTTGACTGCTTTACAGCCACATAATATATTGTACAACATAATTAACTGTTCTTAAACGTCTTTCAGTATTTTATGCCCTGTTACTTCATATATTCTTTGAAAACATTTTTATAATTTCATCATTATAAAATCAGATGAATGGTTCTCACACATCTAGAAAAGAGGCAGGTTGAAGATCATTTTTTAATTAATAGCAATGGGTTTACTCTTGTATGGTGCTTTGTTGAAAGCATAAACATAGTAATTATTTTATTCATATTATCATACTACCAGAGGACAATATTGACAATTTTTTCTGGAGAGCGTTGAGAATTCTGATTCCAGATAATTTTTTCAAAGGTTAAGTACATAAAAAAGAGCTAATTGGCTAAAGAGCTTTTTAAAATTGCCCAAACTAGCTCCTGATATAAATACAGATCAGGATTGAAGACTAGAGACAGGACATATGTCTGCTTTTGAATAGAGATAAGTGTATGAACATCTGAATTTATCTGTGTTTGTTGCAGGACACCAACAGAGAAACCTGCTGTTTTCAGTGCCCTTGGATGCTGCAGCTTTGCCTGTTAATCCATGTCTACTGAGAAACAAGGGCTTTCAGAATATAGGCTAAAACTATTGGCAGGCCAGCAGGGATCTTCTGAGTTACAGCTCTTGGGATTTAGTCTGGAACTCGTTTTCATCTTTATAAATATTTTTTTAATTGAATGGCATTCATGTCCAAAGAGGTAATTATAACAGTGAAGGCTCTTTTATTAGCTGGTGTACCAACTATTTACATTACTCAAATAGAATATGGCAAATTGGGACTCCTTATTTGCCTGAGGACAGTCAAACCCACAAATCCTTGGGAAGGGTACAGTCTCCATTCTGGCAGCTGTCTTGCATGCAGATAAGACCAGCTTCTCCTGCTGGAGTTATGCTTTGGCACACTAATAATTCAGAGTCCTCTGGAAGAGAAAGGGGAGTAACTGAGGTAAGTATATCAATAAACCTAAACCTCTATAACTAGCTTTTAGGAATTCACCAGTGGGGGAAGACAGATGATTTGAAAAAAAAAAGAGAATTTTACCAACCCATTCTGCACTATGGCATAAAACAGTAGCTTATGGTAAAGAGCTGAAGTGCCACCTGTGCCTGTTTTGTGTGTTGTATATGATGCTCGCTCTGATAAACTGTGGTAAATATTTTCAGAGCAGGCTCATCACGTCAAACAGATTCCTGAGCAGAAGAGAAGTTCATTGCTACTTCATCTGTGAATCCTGAAATATGGAGTGTGAGACTTGCTCTGAGTTCAGCTCCTGCTGAAGCGTGGCAGAGTCAGAGGTGTGTCGGGGTGCCTGGGCTCCCTGAATGAGTGTCTGCAGCAGCTCCGTGTCATCGCTGCCACGAGTCTGCTCCGGCTGTGACCCTGATGTACAGTGAGGTCTTGGTCGTGATCTCAGGTTCATCCTAATCTGCTCTGCATATGCTTAACAAGTCTGGCTCTTTGGAGCTCGTCTGTGGCACATTTGCAGTAGCTCTGACGTGGCTGGAAGAGATCTACTGCATCCTGGCAGCCAGGGCCCTCGTGGACTGGGAGCCTGTGATTTATGGTTGCAGTGACTTGAAATGCTCCTGGGCACAGCTCTAGGTAGCTCTAGGTAGCCTGAGAACTTTTAATGGTGAGTATCTATCAGATGTAAGTGTCTCTAGAGCAGGCAGTAGCTGAGCAGGGTGTTTTGAGCAAGGTTGCAAATTTTGCTTGGAGCATCTGAATTTATTTCTTGGATCTGTCTTTTACTTCTTCTCAGCTAAGTTTGGTATTTTAAATTTTAAGATGCTCTAAGGGAATCTTAGATTTTCTTTCGGATAGCAGATGAATCTCCTGCTATTATTCTGGTAAAGCTATTGAAATGACAGCAGAACTGTCGGTAGCTAAATCATGAGCCAAGAGGTATATTTGAAACCATATCTGACATAATCACTGGACATTTTATACAGAATACTCCTGTTTTTAAAAATATTTTCCACATTACCTCATTTAAGACACCAGAAGTTTTAATGGAACTGAAATGACAAATGAAATTCAAAAAGCAGTTGAAAATTAAATACTTTCTATCAAGAAAATGATCACTTCAGGCTTTAAAGATAATAAGTTTAATGTTCTAATCAAAGGAAAATGACATAAAGGTTCATATGCAATGCTACATAAGCAAAGCTTTTGATTGTTCTACACAAAATGGTGTCTATGCTAGTTAAACTGATTATGGGCTGTATTTTCCAAATAGCTCCCTAATTTTCTGAGTTTCTTATATCTTTTAAGAATCTTCCACATTATTGAAATGGGTGGGATTCTTCATTCTTAACAAAAATCTGGAGGTTTTTATACTTTTTGTCTGCAGTCATGCCAGCTGAAGTCTCGTAATTAGACAATACTATGTTGCTTAAATTTATATATGTTTCACAGATACTTAATGTACCTTGCAAAATACATATCTATACAAATGCACTTCCTGCTAATGAATGTTTATTCTGTCTGTAAGCAAAGCAGAAAGGAATTATTGTCTTCTTTATTGTCCTGAAATGAGATGCAGAGAGATTAAACAACTTTCTAAGACTTAGAGGGAGTTGTCAGGTCAGCCTAATGCCTTTGCTAAACAAAATCCTTATTCTTTGGTATTTTCCTGAGCCATTAAAGAAAGAGCAAGAATGAACCACATATATATAATTTCTTGCTTTTCCCAAATAAAAAAGTTGCCAATATATTATAAATAAAAGGAGCTATCTCTAAAATGTGAATTGCATTCAGGGCACAAAATTGTGCCATCTTCTCCAGGCACAACAGGCTCCAACATCAGATCCTTGCTTCTTCAGGAATTTGACTCAACACTGATGTTTTCATTAAGTTGCTGCTCACAGTGTCTAGGAATAATCAGCAGCTGAACTTACATTGCTTTTGTAGGAAAATAAGTTGGAACAGGATGGTCCAATAAAGTATTCATTACTAAAAGGAGTTGGTTATGATGTTTTATGCCTATGACAGTTACCTGCATGAATATTTCATTAACATGTGTTTACAGCTATCACAGAGATTATAGGTAGCTGTTGATTAGACCTCCTGCAACACAATGATTATGTTTCTAAAGCAGCCAGGATATCTTATGCCTGTGGTGGGCAATCACAGTTTCTGATTTTTGTCAGCTTTCAAGACTAATCAAGTGACAGCTACCAAGTACTGTAGCTGCCTTGCTGACTCAGAGTTGCCTTCTGTGTATTTTAATTATATTATGATCCCACTCCCTTCTTGGGGTGCCAAAAAACCCTTTACTGAGTTTTCAAAGCCTGTTTTATTAGGTATGTTAGTTCAGTTTAAGGAGTCAGACACAAAAGCCTTTCACTTATATACACGCCAACAGGTAGTAAAGGCCTTAATGATCATAGATTTTAAGCTGTAGTCAGTAATGAGTGTAGAGTGCAAGAGAGGGCATAAAACTTTGCAGTAGTTAAGATTATTTTTACTTTGGGAACGTTTTAATTTCAGGAGTTAGAAAAAAAGCTTTGAAATTGACTTTTTAAATGTCAATTTAACTTTAATGTAGTGCTACATTTTTAAGTAGGAATAGAGAGGGTGGGCAGAAATGACATCTGAAGACGAAAATAAAAAGTAAATACCAATTATTTCAGTTTTATACCCATCATAAAAATATAACATAGCAGATGCTTCTATGACATCTTTTAAAAGTTGGGTGTTTATTGTGTGCATATGTTCAACAACGAACATAATTCATTTTCCTCTGTTCATCTCAAATTAAGGGAAAAGTCGAGCATCAGCAACTCTACAGACAATGATAACAACAAGACCTACAAAATGCAAGGAAATGCAGAATGAGATGAGGCAAGAAAAACAAAAGGGGTGAGTATGAACGAGATATGACAGGTTCAAACCAAATGGAGATAAGAATAAATAGCTATGCAAAATAAGTGGAAGAAAATATTAGACATTGACTAAGGAAAAGAATTTTAAAATACAAGACATTTTTAAATGCAGCTCACTCGGCTCTGTTATGATGAGAACAGAACTGATAAATGGTGAGTGCCTATGACAGGTAACTGATACTCACTTCTCTTTTTCTCTCTGCTGAAAGGAGGGAGCTGCTTATATGGTGTTTTCATGTGCTGTTAAAAGGGTTTGATCCTGAAATGATGGGATTTGCATAAGAGAGAAATACCAGCCTGATGAAGTTCTGTCTGTGTACAGTGGAGAAAAATGTTTGAGAACTGCTACACAGTTTGAAATGTCCACATCTCTGGATTCAGGAGGCTCATTCCCTCCCTGTAAAGGAGACCCTGCAAGTGTTGCCACATCCCTGAAATTTATCACCAAAAGCTGACATGTAAGAAAGGCACAGAGCCACAGAAACAGGTCGTATACCAGCTTCTTACCATGTCTAAGGCACATGGATCACTACCACGTTAAAAATCTGGTTATAAAGCTAGGAAGGGTGCTCCAGTGCTGGGTCACAGACTGTGCACAGCACTGCACTGATGAGGTATTTATACTACAGGTGATGTCTGAGTCCAGTTCTAATCTCCACCCTAGTGCTCTGTGCTGTGTAACATTCCTGCTTTTCTAGCTACCAGGAAAAAAATGGTGCTGCAATGTGTTGCATGGCCAGAATTACCCTCATAGACAGAGTTGCCTCTGTGATCTAGCACTTCTCAGAGGATATAAATCTCCTACAAGGGCATTAAGGGCTTACATATATACCTGGACACTGCTCCAGTACCCAGTTTCTTCAGGCTCTCAGAAGCATGAGTTCAGGTCTCTTTAGCACAACTTAGCTTTTTGTCTTCACTACTCTTGCTTTTAGGTCCCTGTAAAAAAGAATGTCTCAGTTAGCCATAAAAAGAGAATGGAACATATGGAACCAGTTTTTTTTTAAAGTGATTTTGATGGACACTTCACAACAGTCTGTATTACTATTTAGTCCCCAACAGGAGGAAGGCAAAGATGTGTGGGTGGATGGCAGTCAAGACTGTGGGCTTATCAGCTTGGCAGACTGCAGTATGGTGCAGTGCTACTGCGGATCACCTCAGACAGGCTCATTCACATACCCAGGTTTTAGCCACGGCAGTGTGGAACAGAGCATCAACTCCTTTTCCCCACGGAGAAGTGCAGTGGAGCATTGTTGGCTGAACTGGTGCAGATGGAGCATTGTGGCTGGACTGCGCTCGCCTCCAAACCTGTGTGGGAATTTTCCACTGCTCTGCCAAGTAAACACACATTATAAAAAGCAGAATATCGGTAACAAGACTCACTCAGTAAAGGATAGCAGAAACACTCAGGTAAAAAAGATGAATTTCACTTGAGCCAAGATTTCACCTGAGTGGTCTGTTTGATTCCCAGGTAATAAGCCTCTACAAAACCGAGTGGCACAACTGGCATACTGTTCGGAAGCCTAGCAAGGACTAATGACTAAATGTATCTCGAACACAGGATTACCCACACTCCATTTTACACATTAGGTTGATCCTTCTGAAATAAGGTTGATGGAGCTTGGAGGATGCAGACAATGATGCTGACAGGCTTGGGATTTACTCCAGGAAGAACAGAAAGGGCTTTAGTCTGCTCTGGGATGTCAGTCTTTGACCTCATGTAGCAATAAATGAACATAAGGTCAACAGAAAGGAAAGAGGGACTAATTCACTATATTCAGCAGAGACTTTGAACAAATACTGTGATACTGAAGTTGCTCTATTGCATTCACCCTTATTGAGAATTCTGTATTCAGAAGATAAATATGTGCAATACTGCTGGGTCGAGTGTATTAGAAGCCATTTATTTAATTCCCTTGCTAAATGTTTTAAAATAAGATTAAAGACTCTTTTTAAGATGGTTTTTTACTGAGCTGATGTATAATTCCTTCCAGGGTGTGAAGTGCCTTGATAAGCTTCTGTGACAAGGGACTTTATAAATTAGATTGTATTATATACAAACACAGTACAATTTGTAATGGAGAGGTAGTTGTGTATCTTTACTTTGCTTATTCTTTACACTTCCTATAAGTACAAATGTTTTATTCAAGCCAGCTCCAATATCAGAATCAGGTATTGTGACACATTCTTTTAAGAACATAAAGCTATGCTTTTATATCAAGTTGGTTTAAAATAATTTTCTCAAAGGTAATGTTGGAAGATTTTGACAATTCAAATTGACATGAAAAAGCAGTTAATTTTGACACCTGCATATGATTATGACATTTTATTTTGTGGAATGTATTCTTGCTTCTTATCTGCTACCACGTCTGTTCTTCCAGTATGGGATTGGCAGAAGCAGCATGGCCAGTATGTCAGTAACACTAAGTTCTATATTTACCATTTCTGTGCCTTTTTTTGTATATTCACAAGGCAATAGCATCTTATCTGATAAGATTTGATAATTTGTTCCATTTTTTGGAAGGCATTAGTTTAGTTTTTCAAGCTTAATATCTCTACAGTCCTTGGAGACATGGATCTTCATTTTCCAGGGGAAACCCCTCCCCAAAAGAGAGACTTTAAAATTAGCTCTGTCAACAACATTTTGAAAAACAAAATTATCCCTAAAAAAATATTCCCTTTCCCCACATAACTAATAAAGATTCCAAATTACTTTTCATCATGAATTCTGGGGTCAGCATTCATCAGACCAATTACTGCTGCAATGTCCCAGTTTGCTGTCCCATTCTTTGAAAACGTGTTTTAGTGGTACTCATGAGTCGTACTGAGAAAGTGATTGAATGTGTAGCTGACAACACTGTTAAAATGTCTTTTCCCATTTTTTACTGGTAATGCAAATGAGTGGGGAAAAAAGGAGTCCTTTTGGTTTACAGACCAAAGTCCAAGATCTTAAAATCCCCATATTATGGAAGTGCTATGAATTCCCACTTATCTACTTCTACAGCAAAGTAAAAAGCTGGTATCATGTACTTAAGTAATGGCTCCTAAAATTACAAGTCTAAATAGAGGACTAATTGATTTTTCACTTATTTTGAGGCAATAGACAGCTAGAAGATCTATCAAAGTTTATGAAAAAGCTGCCAAGATTTCAGCATTTGATGTGTACAAAAGCAGGAGCTGTACATACTGGCATTTCTGAGGGAAATTTTCTCTTTTCAAGATCTTCCTTTGTATTTTTTGCCCCATGTAAACCATACAATAGAATTCTTGACCAGTAAGTGTGATGTGTGCCATACATCATCATCTAGTCATTTCTGAACTCAAATCTCTTCAGTCAAAACATAACAATTTACAGTGACAGAGGGTCTTTGCTTAGCAGTCCATGTTCTGTCCATTCAGCTCCTCATTCAGCACTGTAGAGAGATGTCACAGCATCATGACTGATGGGTCTTTTCTGCCTGCAGCTGCTCTCCCTCTGTATATATGCATGAGAATCACATGTTTAGGTTTTTCTTCTGCCTATGGGTGCAAAAGGGATAACAGCATGCTGAAATTTCAGGGGAAGTTGAATGGTGGTTTTACAGGAACTACAGGACTTCTGAATCTTATGGTTGAGATTGTAAGATGCTGTGATGATTTTTCTGTGATGAATCTACCATTTGCATTTGGTGAGACATGGTAACAATTTGAAACAGCACTTGGTTATTCTCGGCCTTTTTTTCAAACTAGTTCTGATAGCAAAACCTTTGTAGCTGGTCCATTTAGCTTTGGGTTGCAGAACTTGAGTACCAGAAAGGAAAAAGGCCTATGTGCTCTTTAGGAATATTGAAGAATTTCCCACTTGTTCAGAATACTGAAGAATGTGTCAATGTTTGATTTTGGTAAGCCATAAGTGGGAAATATTTTCCTAGCTTACTTAAAATGGAGCTTTATTTCATGTTTGGATCTTGAAGCTTTGGACAGTCAGTTTAAAGCAATATTCTTCTTTCAGATCCTACCAAGCAGATCTCACCTTTGATAGTCTGTTCTATACATCTTTCATGCTCAGAGATCTGTGCAGAAGAGGTGAGCAGGGTAATGGAGTTAAGATCAGCCATGTAGATCTGAAAGAAAAATGTTGTCTTTAACAAATGCTCTAGCCTGTTTCCATCTTTTTTTTTTTCCTGAGGAAGGAGCATACATTTAAAGGGTCTGACTTTTTTCCAAGATGATGCATTTTCCTAAAGCCTTAGCTTGTAGATGTTGAGCTCTTGTTTATGTAATTTAAAATGCAATAATGACAGAAACAGAAGCAAAGACAATTAGCATGCATTGATTATACATAATCAATAATGAACTTTAAGCACTTTGTTAATAAATGTGAGGTAAATGTCACACACACAGCTCTTGGTAACAGAATGAAACAATAGGGTAAGAAAAACACTAAACAGAAGTAAATAGAAGTAATAGAGGACATAAGGTTATAATTTAAATAATTGATTAGGGGATTCAAGGTATTCCATATAACATACAGAGACTCAGGTTTAATTGAGTCTCTCTTAATTAGGGAGGCTGTGAATTTAAAATGATCCCAGTTCTTGCATCAGTACCCTCTAATGAAACCTTAAACAAAATAGCTTTTAAAGAAGTAGTTAGGAAAATGACAAATAATTTTCAGGAGAATTTGCAAAATTATATATTTAAGATTAACTGTGATAAAGACAGCCATGGTAAATGACAAAGAATATTGCTCAAGCTAAATTCAAGTTATACAGACCAGAGGGACTTCTGGAAGATTTCATAAGTTGCAAACCCCTATGGTTATAGAACAGTGAAAAAACTGAATGGACACAGAGGAAGGCTGCTGTCTATAAAATGACCTCTGCTTTCCAATTGTAAGTATCACATGATTCTACCTTAGGAGAGTTGTAGGAATATTGTAGGCTTATATGAGACAGGGTGTCTGCAAAGATTTTTAAAAAAGATTAAAAGAGGGCATTTAGTCCATCTCTGCCCATATATAGGAACAAGTGACCATTACATTTTTTTGGCAGTAACTTCTAAAAGGCTAAAGAGCTATTATACTATGAATCTTTTTTTTTTTTTTTCTTCCTTATATAGACTCTTCAAATTGAGGTCCTTATATTGACGGTGATATTGGCTCATTAAAACCATATATAAGTATGTATATGTGTTACGAATGGGAGATGGGGGTTGAGTTAAATTTGCCTTTTGCCTAGGCCTTCAGCAGCAGGCAGCAACTTTTATTGAGGTGCCCGCACCCCAAACCCAGTCTCATTCACAAGTTCTTTAATAATGGGCCGATTAGGTCTAATATAAAATGAATTACTGTTTATTAGACACAAGAAAACAACAAGCTAAGGAACTAAACAAACTATATACTGCACAAAATGAAATAGAAACAAAAGAAGAAAAAAAAAACCTACTAGTAGATAATACAGCACGAATTGAGGTACCCACAGTTACAGCTAGTGAAGAAGTAATACAATTTAGGAAACCAATATATCTTACCAACTCCAATTTGGTGATGGAACATACATTAGGATCCTTTCACTCAATCCTCGAGGAAGTAACCACAGGCCTGCGTCCAGACCTGGGGAGAGGCTCCTCCATGCTTCAGAGTACGTGCAGGAAACCTCTGCCTCTGTGATATTTCGTGTGTCTTTTATAGTGTAAAAGTGTGTCTTTCAGTCACTTACTTATTCTTTTCATCTCTTTCCACACCTGGTTTTCCCATACCAAGGTGTTGATTCCTTGGTCAGGATTCAGGCTCTCAGGCACCTGAATAATCTCTTGCAGAGTCGTTGACTTGGTCGTTGACTCGGTCATTGGCTCAGCCTGGGCTATCTATGCCAGCTTTGTGGGTGAGAGATAGAGGTGGAACACCCTGTCACAATATGCAAATGGTTAATTCTCATGACGTTCTCTGGGCTGTCTGGCTGATATGATACATCTGCGATTTATGTTTGCCTTTACTGTCTTGCAACAACATTACATGGATGATCTTTATTAATTCTGGGATCTACTTTACAGCTGCGCACTTTTTTTTGTAGGCCTACCATCTTTTGACATTTATTTGACTGCCCCTCTATTGGTCACGTTTACTTGTTACCACATTCATCAAATTCCATCAGACACCAGACCATTCCTTCATTCGTGAAGCCTTGTTTCAAATTCTGACTTTGTTGTTCAAAATGCAGGTACTTCAGGCTTGATCTCATTCACAAGTTTTATAAGCACACTTTGAGCAGTTTAAATTGATTACACCGTTCAGAAATCATTAAATTTATCACATTGTAGTAATTTCATTTTGCATATGGTTGTGAGCTGGGATGAAAGGAAGTCAGAATTTTTTATGAAATCTTTTAGGAATTAAGATTTTTATGTTTTCCTATATCCATTCATTCCGAGAGTATCTTTTTCTTAAAATTATAGGAACTTTACATGGAAAGTGGTTTGTGGACAGCAAGTGTTGAATCATTCTTAAGATTCATATTGCAAGTGTATCGAAGTGGAAGGAAAATGAAATTTTAAGGTTGAAATCAAAGAAGATTTAATTTTTGATGGTAAATAATGTAATTCATGGAGTAAAAATACTAAAAATTCCATATTTTTAAATTCATCACATTACCATTGATAAATGCATATTGTCATCAGCCAAACTGGGGAAAGCTTCTAGGAGTCATCAGTGAAAGATGTGAAAGGCAGCAAAGCAAGGCTGTATTCGTTCTGGAGAAAACTATGTAATGTATTCTGTTTAGACTGTTTAAAAACTGGGGGGGGGGTTATAACTTTAAAGTTGAATCAAACTTTAAAAATGCGTATCTCATTTCATATTTATCCCTTCTTTGAGTAGGGAACTGGATGAAAAAACCTCCAGATAAGCCCTGTAATCTCTTTTAATGTACTAAGTCTGTGGGACATGGGCTATATGTTGTTCCAACAACAAGTCTGGTTGTTGCATTTCTAGGGTGAAATTCCTGTAAAAACATGGAAATTATTCCAGCTTAATCCAAGACAATAAAGAATTTTTGTTGAGATGGTTTCTCTTGACAGGCAACGATGTCTTGTCCCTTTCTTGGAAAAAAACCCCACAAACAAAACCCCCCCCCAAAAACCCCCAAAAAGGTTATTTTTCACTTAGCATATGAGAAGAATTTGGAGGCTGGGGAGGGTAGGGGGAGCAGAATGGAGGAATTTTAGTAGGAAAATGTAATATGAGGCCAACAAATTTTAGTAACAAATGGTTGTTTTATTGTAAATTAGAGGAGAACAATTTTTCCTGAGTTATCATCTTTCATGTATAATTTTTGAGGAGAGCTGTAATTTGTGAGAGGAACTCTCTATTTTTGAGTCTCCCAAACTGTTTTTTCATATAATCTGTTCTATGACAAAATTTGATTGTCAGTCTACAGCCAGTGATGCCTTTCATAGATACACTAGCAGTAGCTAAAAAGGTGTTTTAGGCTAGAAATTGGCAAAAGTAGATAATGTGTTGCAAGAAGATTTCTTTTAATTGTATCTAGTTGTGGTATCTATAGCTTCAGATCAAAAGGGTTGCATTGAAAGATGGCTCATTTTGACAAATTTAAGTAGTTTTTAATCTACTAGAGGTCTATGGCTTGGTGGAAGTTAAAAATTAAGCAGGAATTTTTGGTTTAAAATCTTTCAAATAAAACGGTCCTTGTGGATTTATTAAAATTGAGGAATATTTGAAGGTTGCAATTCCAAATTCAATTCTACAATATTATTAGCTTTTCAAGTTGCAGGAAGTTTGTCAATATATGAATAGTTTCTGTCCACAAAAGGAATAATTTGAGGAAAAGAAATACGGTTCTGAGTACTAGAGCAGCCTTTTTTCTTCTCTGAATTTTAGATAGACTTATTTCTAACTAAAGAAAGCATAGGTAGTTATGTCATCTGTATTTTTATTGCACTCAAATTTTGCCTTCCACTCTTTCCCATTTGGTTTTTCCAAGGTAGCACAATGAAAAGGAAGGCTATACAATTTTGTAGACATAAAATAACAACAACAGCAACAATGTGACCACCACCAACAGTCATCATCAACAGATTTATAAACCTGATGATGATGGAATCTAGTTACAGGAATGCTCAGGCTTGATAGTCAGATTATTAAATGAGACATAAAAAATAGATGTATAATATGTTCCTATATTAGTACAAGTATGACCTTATGTGGCTTTTATGTCTTTTTAGAGCACTGAGAATAAAACCCCCAGAACCCGAAACCTACAAAAATAAGCAATTGTATCCAGAGAAGGCAACTGTAAATTTCAGTGATTCTGAAAAAGAAAATGGCAAAAAAAGAGAAAATTGCATGAAGAAGGCTTTTATTTTGTTATTATGAGTTTACTAAAAGCTCACTTTTCCCCCCCTCCACTTTTATACCCTGACATGTCAATGATCAAAGTGTCTGTATCCTAATGCTCAGGTTTTACATTCTTTGTTACACTAGCCAACATAAGATCCCTTGAAGCAGTAATGGACAGTATGACTGTAACTTGGTATATAATTTGAAGTCTTAATGAATGTTTGCAGACATTTTAATTGGTCAAATTTACAGTTGTCTGGTTTGGGAGAAAGTTCAGAAGAATCACGGCACCCTCTCTTTATGCAGATTGAAACGCTAGTTCTCTTCAGTTGCCTAATTTGTTCTGGATCATGGCAAGTGATGGTTTTGTGTCCTGAAAAGAGAACTTATTTAACTTCCAAATGTTTATTTGGTCTAAAATACATATAGAGACACCTGTGAATGAATGTTCTGAAATATCTGTGTAAAAAACACCTTTCGCCTGCTCCAAAAAAACCCCCAACAACCCAACAAGGAATATATGTGCAAATTACCTGAGCAACCAAGACTGAAAAGGTATTTATGTGTTTCTTTTCTGAATTCAATATAAAATACTTGTCTCAATCAGTTGCCTGAGTGTCAGTTTTTAATACTCTCTTTTGTAGGCATTGCTAATGTTTAGGAAAAAATAACATCTGCTGACTACTGCTGTTCCACCAAGGATCATGCTCAAAAACTTTTCCTTTTGAGTGATATCTAACTACAGTTAATTCTGTATTTGCACTAATCTCTAAAGTGCAGTCCAAATTCAGAGAGAACATTGTTTTGTCATCTAAAGTAACCATAAAGCCCTTAAAGGTGACCATTATAGATTGCACACCAAAATGCTTTCAGTTCCTATTTGTGTCCTTGTTCTCAGCAAAGATGTTTTCAGAAAAATAATCAATATTAGGCCCTCTAGTCCCCACCTTCTAATTATCTAATTAGGCACAGAAATGTAACACAAACCCCCAGGCTTTTTTCTTTTTTTTTTTTTTTTTTTTTTTTCTTCACGGTTACTTATTTCAGCTCTTCTCCCCAAGCAGGGTTATCTTGCTCCCTAAATTTTAATTTATTAAGTGTTTCACCTGAAAGCAATCACCCTTGCAGTCAATTCCCAGAATAAAACATCTGCCTTTTCAATTCAGACAGCTTATAAATGAAGAAATACACCAGGGACACAGAATTATGTTCTGTTTCAGAATGTAGAGGTGTTTTACTCAGGTGGTATTCCAGCATCAGTCAACTTGTTCTGAATTATGAATAAGCTTATTTTTGAACTGGGCTGTGGAAAACACAATTAGCATACATTTCCTCTGCTTACTTCCTGTTTCTCATATTTCAGATCTCTTTTATTAAATCTTTTTCCTATACTAATTGACCTTTACAGGGACTACTTGAGACTTATAAGTACTTCAACTTAGACTACTTGCAGCCTTAAAATTTTCTTGAAATGTGTTTACATTACAGTTGTGGTTTTAGTGCTGTCTGAAAAATGATATCTTAAAATTCTGTGAAGATGAATACTTAATAAATTATTCCTACTGATACCAGAAGGTTCTATCTTGCATGTGAATGACTTCTTAATGTTTTAAGGTAAAATTGATTCACAGGACAAATTGTATAAAAGCAAAATAATCCAAGGAACTAATTTTCATAATATAATATGCATGAAAAAAATGACATTTACATGTTAGAAACACAACTGAAGTTATCTCTGATTTACAAATCAATTTGCATTTACAATTTTTTTCTTCTCCTCTGGGCATGGATTGAGACACAACAGGCAAACACCTTACAAACACAGAAGCACATATTTAAAGAACAGACAATATCCAAAATACAGAGTAGTTCCTAGGAATTCTCAGCAAAACCTGCTTTCAGCATTTTCATTCAAGCACACAGGGAATGCTTTACTTAAAGTAGTACGTTTACAGTTTTGTCTTCTCCAGTATGGAAGGCAAACGTGATCCTCTCAAATGGGAGCTATCAGTTTATGTATTGAGGCCAACTGATCACCATGGCAGTGACCACATTGAGGATGGAGTTCTGCTTTAGCCAAGTGACTTCCACCTCCCTGGTTGCTGCTATTACTGCTGGGCATACACAATAAACTAGAAGGGACATATTAAAACATGCCATGATGTTAGGATAACCTGTGAAATATGACATGAAAGATTAAAGAAAAAAGAATAGGTTTTTTTGTTATCAACATTATCTGCAGCTACATAGTTTCTGGGCTTAGTATTATTAGTTATAGTTTTAAAAAAGCAATGACAGAAATATTTAGATGAGTCCTTATTCAACAAGACATTCAAATTATAAAATCATTCAGGTATTGTTAATCTCACCCAAAAATATTTTTATAATATTTGGTATTTCTTACTTACAGTGAAAAGCAGTATGAAATACAATTATAATTATTTAATTGTTCTTACAGGTATCCAATTTTGTAGGGTAGATTAATTCTTTCCATTTAGATGATTTTAGATCAGTTTTCCAGAGAAAAGTGAACAAATTAAACTAGGTAACCTGGCTTTTCTCTCACTCTTACAAAATCTGGAATCAATGGAAGACCAATAACAACAGTTTATTACAGATTTTTTTCTTCATTTTTTTTCAGTGGTTTCTGCTCAATCTTGCTCATGCAGAAGCTCTCACCAGACAGCTTTTTCACTGGGATGATTAGAGGATGAACTCCAGAAGTGCTCTGCCACTCCTGTGGATTTGACCAAAACATCATGTGCATGTGTATAGGTGTCTTTCTGTCCTTCACTCTTCATTACTTCCATACCTCTCCTTCTCACACCCTCAGATGCATGTAAAAACCACCTGAAACCTCTTGAAAAAGAAATAAAATAGACAGCCACAAATGCCTTCTGTGCATTACTTTGGTAGGAGGTTTTCCTCAAGTGCCATTTGTGAGCAAAACGTACTGATCCTGCAGAGTTATGTGGAGAAAGGGAGAAGATGGTGCTGACACCTCCAGTGAAGGGGATGACCATAGAGTTCTGATCTCTGCCGTGTTTCCCATAACCAAAAAATAAGATTGCTCAGTTCTGATGCTTCTAGAAATAACACTGCAGAAGTTCAGACACACCTTTCCAACCAGTTATGAGTTACCTAGAAGTGTTTTCCACATATTTTTATTTTAGAAGCCAGCCAAATCTGTTATATTTGGGATTACATGATTAAGTATTGTTCAGGGTGGTGCTGAACGTCTGTGTGCCGACACATTTCCTTTAGAGTGCTGTTTCATAACCCCAGATGTAACTGAGACAAAGCCACTGAGGTCCTGTGCAACAATTTGACACTGAAACATTGCAAAATGTGATTTAAGCCGATCAGAACATGAAAAATAAATTCACAGGATAGCTGTGCTACCCCTTAAAAAGATACTGCTGTACTGAAAATTCTGAGTTTTGGGTTTCAAGGCATGTAGAATGGTGTCAAACCTTACTATTACCTAATATTGAGCACCACGATGCTTTAACATACACAGAAGAGTGATTCTGCATGATAAATGCAAACCTGAGTTTCTACAGATCTCAATGTTATGATTTACTTAACACTAAACAGTAATAATTTTTTGCATTGCAGATGTTCACCAGCAAGCAATACCTACACCTAAATAACAATCTTATTTTACAAAGATTTTGAGGATTGAAAACCTGTTATATTGCAATGAGAGTGAGTCTTTTGCAAGTGTTTCCAAGGGGAAAAAGCCCTGGGCACACAGCACAAGATGGATCACCTAGAATAGCTCATATTATTTATGATGGTCTTACAGAACTTGGATCACAGTCCATTCTGAGCTGTATCTGTCCTCTGAACTGGTAACTCACCCATGGCTTTTACTGGCAGACTCTGTATCTCTATTTACTTATTAATTAAATCCATAGACATATGATTAAAAAATTTAAGTCTCATGATAAATGAATGGCTATCTATAAATACATTTCTGCAATGGATGAGTGGGAAAAATATGACTTGTTATTTCAAAAGGTCCCATACTGAAATTGGTATGTTGCCCCCCAGACCTGAAAAGATAGTTTTCACTTAGTAAACCAATGATCAAGTACAGAAGATAATATTTCCTCTGCCAAAAGGACATGAAAATTTTAAAAATGAAGAGGACAGAGAACAGGGTAAGAGAAGCAAAAGAAAAAATGCTTACTGAAAAAGGTCTGGATCAATAATATCTGTAAGAAGAGGTCTGGGAATATGATCATCTCTAAAAGACCCCCAAAAGGTCTCAAAGCTCTTATGCCTTTTTTTATTTTCAGGGAAGACAGTTTGACAATATACAACATTTGTAGGGCTTTGACTATATGGCTTAGATAAACATCTATAGCTTTCCAGCAGCTTGGGAAGAAGGAAACACAGATTTGTATCTTAGATTAAAAGTGATTCTCTTTCTTTTCTGATATTTGCATTTTTGATCTAAGATTTTATAAAGAAGTAAACATATTTCCGTTTAGTCTAGTATGGCTGCTGGCTGAGTGCCAAGCACCCACCAAAACAGCTCTGTCACTCCCCTCCACAAGTGGATACAGGACAGAAAAGATAACAAAAGGTTCATGGGCTGAGATAAGGACTGGGTGAGATCTCTCATCAAATACTGCCACTGGCAAAACAGACTCAACTTGCGGATATTAATTGAATTCATTACTAACAAAATTAGAGCAGGATAATGGGAGGTAAAGTAAATCTAAAAACACTTTCTTCCCACCCATCCCTCCTTCCCAGCTCTGCCTCCTCCCCTAGTGGTACAGGAAGACAGGGACTGAGGGTTGTGGTCAGTTCATCACAGGCTATTCCTGTCAATGCTTATAGAAAAGAGTTGTTCCTCTGCTCCAGTGTGAGGTCTCTCATATGGGAGACAATCTTCCATGAACTTCTCCAGCGTTGAATTCATTCCACCGGCAACAGCTCTCTACAAAGAGCTGCAACATGGAGTCACTCTTCCACGGGGTGCAGTCCTTCAGACACAGCCCACTCCAGCTGTGGATCCCTCACAGGGTCACAAGTCCTACCAGGAAACCTGTTCAAGCATAGGATCCTCCCTCCATGGGTCTGCAGGTCCCTGACAGGACCCTGCTCCAGCACAGGCCTTCCACAGGGTCAGAGCCTCCTCTCAGGCACCCACCTGCTCTCGTGTGGGTCTCCTCCACAGGCTGCAGGTGGATCTCTGCATCCCCATGGACGTCCATGGGCCCCAGGGACACAGCTGCCTCACCATGGTCTGCACCATGGGCTGCAGGGGAATCTCTGCTCTGGCACCAGGAGCACCTCCTGCCCTTCCTGCTCCACTGACCTTGGTGTCTGCGGGGTTGTTCCTCTCCCGTATTCTCACCCTGCTCTTCTCTGGCAGCAATTACATTTGTGTAATTTTTTTTTTTCTTAAATATGTAATCACAGAGGCATTACCACCATTTCTAATTGGCCCAGCCTTGGAAAGCACATCAATCTTGGAGCTGCCTGGCATTGGCTCTGCTGGATATGGAGGAAGCTTCTCACAGAAGTTGCCTTTGTAGCTCTCCCACTACAAAAGTAAATCCAATACCTTGTAATCTTCAGTGACAAAATCATAATAATAAAATAAGACCCAGAAAATTGGAGCTAACTTGAGTTCTGGACATTTCAGGCAGAAGTGAATATTAAAGTTCAGTGATCCAGGATTTCCAGAGGAAAAGAGAGTATAACTGTGCATCTGAGCAGGTATTTGAGAGCCATCGTTGCAGCTGATGGGGAGCCTTGATCTAGGATACCATGCTTGAAATTAATTTGTCAAAGTAAACAACCTGCTGGTTTGGGCAGGCATAAGTAGTCATTGGCTGTTCCTACTTGGTAAGCCTGGGAAGAAAAGAATTCACTGGAGGTATACCTAGAACTAAAATGCCAATTTTATTTAATGTTAGAGTTAAATGTTAGGCTGTGACACAACTGTGGAGTTGCTGCAAGTCTGAAGGCCCTTTTTAACATGAGGCACTGCCAAGGACTGTTTAATCTGTCTCAACTATTCTCAAAGTGAAAGAAAAATTAGTTTAAAACAAATGCTAGGCTCATTCATCCTGAGCTGTTGCATTCATCCCAGCTTTCTTCCATGTCATCATGAGACTCACAGAGAGCTTGGACCTGCTACAGGAAATGTGTTTGATAGTCCAGGAAAGATGAAAAGTCTGAATGTTCATTAAACAAGGCAATGTATTTCTGTGGGACTGAAGGTACTGAGAACAGGAATTTTAAGCCTGCTACTCAGCTGCACCTTTTGACAGCACTGAAGATTTTATGGACATGTGGAATTCCTTACTTTAACATGTCTGACACATATTCAGTATTAGAAAAATGATTAGAGGCATATCAGACGTCTAGAGAGAAAAGCAGAGCTCTGAGCTCAGAACATCTCCCCCTGCGCTTTTGTTTCAAGTACTTTTTCCAGGGTTGGTTTCTCCCTTAATAAAAGAGCAAAGCTTCTGTTTCTCCAAATGCTTTCAGAGCTGTCTTTTCTGATTCATGAGTTCTCCTTTCCTCCTCCATTCCTGTTTCCTTCCCTGGAAATTAGCTGCCATGTCTGTAGTAAGAGCAAAGTGGATGGCCTTTGTAGGGTACCAGGGATGGGCTGTGGAGGCAGAGCAGGGAATCCTCTTTGTGTATTGATTCAGTCTGCTGCAGAAACAAAGCACTTTTTTTCTTCCTGAAGAGGTGAGAAGATAATGTTTCATTCCCTTACCTTTTTCATTTGCTTGATTTCTCTCCTTTACTGATTCTCAGTATACATTATAAAAAGATACCATCTCACCCCCTGAGGTCACTGCAATTTCATGTTGGGTGAGAAGATTCCTGTGTACTACCTTTGAGATTCAACACATTGTTTAAGGTGGTGCAAACATCTAAGGTGTCATATTGTTATGAAATTTAAATGATTACACTTCTAACTACAATACTTTTGGCACTGTGTCTCTTATCTTGATTGCACAGCTTAACATTAGAATCACTTTTTTTCCTGTGCAACCTACAGAAAGTGCCTTTGAGTACCACAGGAACAAAATTTGGAGTAGTTAGTCACACTATTCTGGATGAAAATGGTCACACAGGCAAGACCCACCGCAGCAAACACACTAACTTGCACTTTGTTCCTGATGTCTTTGTTTTATTGTCAATAGTAGTAATAGTGGCAGAGAGTGTAGTACTATGGCACTTAGCACCGTGGTTGAACAGAACAGAACCATAGTTTTAGGTTTTGGGAAGACAGTAGAAAGCCAAACTCCTGTCTGACTTCCCTCTTCTCACAACAAGGTATTCTTGTATTATCCTCCTCTCCCATAAGTCTCCTTATTAGCACTGGGGATTTATTGAATTAAATATTTGAGACCTTCTGGTTCATGAGATACATTGTAATGTCTCCAGCTTATGAACTTCCATGCCAGTCTAAATAACTAATCTAATCATTCCAATATTTCGCTATACCTGTGTCAAGTAGTTCAGGACACTTCCAGTGGTGACCAACAGGTAACTATGCAGCAATGGGGTCACATGATATAACATTCTTACCATAATCAGCAATTTACAAATTAGCTATAGACTCAGCTGAAAAATTTCTATTATTCTGAATTCCTTCAAACTAGAATATCATTTCTTGGCCAAACACTGAATCTGAGTTTGAATATCTTGTTTTTAATCCACATTATTATGGACTATAACAATTACAATATTCATAAAGTTTCTAATTCTAAATAAGTTGAGGGTTTTTTGGGAGTTTGGTTTTGGATTTTTTCTTGTTGTGTTTTTTTTTCTTTCCCCCTTCCTTCAAAAATATTACATAGTTTGTCTGATTTTTCTCTGCATGCTTTGGAGATAATTGTTTGCATTTGCAATGTGTGCGGGCATAACATCTGCCTCAGAGTGAGTTGCTATGTTCACTACTCAATGAAGCAGTGAAGCATTTGAAATGCAGGAACATCCCTCAGACATCGTTGCTAGTTAATGATTCTTCATGCTCTGAATGTTGCATCTCATGCATCCTGTGTCTATTAATCTTAAAATGACACACCTCACCTTATCAGCAGTCTCACTGAGAAACATACCCAACAAAACCAACAAAGACCTGAGAGGAGCCTTTTGAGAAAGTGTGTGTTCACAGTGTCTTTATCATTCAAAAAATTACAAAAAAAAAAAAAAAAAGGTGGAGAATATTGTTCTCCCTGTATTTCTCTGTAAATAACAGACATTTAACTTGGAGCTAGTCATGGCTAATCAGGCTTCATACACAGAACTCAAAATTAACTAACATCCTGCTGCTCTTTTCTGACATAATCTTTTTTTTATTTTTTTTCATATCCATCCTGATTTCTGGAAATGAGGCAAGCATTAGGTCAGTAGGCTGAACAACTAAGCAGATGTGAATAAAAATGGATGATAAATGCAGTGTTCAGGAGCATGGAATAAATCTAAAATCGCACATTAGCAAATTTAGAACAAATCAAGAAAGAATTTGCAACCTGTCAAAAATGAGGGTGCACATCAAAGAGGAACTTGTACTTTTGGAAAGGAACAATATATTCCTACAAGGCTGTTGGGGAACATTTTAAAGATGAGATATTTTAATCCAAATTTTAAATAGCAATATATTTGTGTTTGTTTGGGCATTTACTTGGAACTCGAGCTAAAACATTTCCCCTCCTAACTTGTGCAGTCTTTCTCCAGTCCAGGTGCTTAAATAACAAGATATGTTTTAGTGATTAAGCCCTTTGTGTGAAACACTGTATGGCAGTCTCAAAAAGGAAAAGTGGGTAGATTTGCAGTAACCTGTTGTACTATAGAGCTTCCCAGTAGGATTTGACAAGCTTTTCTTTCTTATATCTTGAATGCAAACTAGAATGGCTTGCATTAAATATCACCTTAAAAAAGAAATCACCTTGAAGGCTGCCATCAAGGAAAAAGGAAGAAAGAGAAGGCAGCAGGGAAACTCTTGCACAGTGAACTATAATCTCAGTACAAATGACTCCAACAGTTAAAGAAAAGTCAGGATCTCAGTGCTTTTTGAATCTTGAAACAGTCTATTATAATATTTACTTTGAATTACAATTTTTCTCTCAGAGTAATACACAACACTTTAAACCAACATATTTAAGAGTATTATTAAACCTTAAAAAGAGATTAAATATTGCAAAAATTGAAAGATTAGAATTTTTAAAACCCACTTATCTGTATCAAAGACAATTATAATGAATTTCAAGTGATATGACTCAGAAAATTCTTACCAAGCTAAAACCTGTATTATATTGTTGAATAAAAATAATAATTTTAATTATTTTTTCCTAAGATCATACAGTACAAAGGAACTTAATAGTTGTATGTCAGAGTACTAAAGAATTTTAAGAGGTACTAAGCATTAGATCTTGATTTCAAGTATTTGCAAGACTTTTCTTCCTCAACCTTCAGTTTTTTGAACTGGCCTAAAAGCCAAAATGACTATTAAATATTCTATTTTCTAGTTATGGCTTGCAACCAGGCTGTCTCTAAAATACCATTGTGGTGGAAAAAGAATATTAAAATAATATAGTGTCTTGAAAATTTAAGGATAACACATAATTCACAGAAATACCCTTTTTTAACTAACAGAAATTTGAAGTCTTTGGAGGCTCTTCTGGACTTATTTAGATTTCAGCTTGTTAAGGACTGAGTTGATGATGACACATTACATGACAAGTGGTTCAGAAATTCCTAAAATAAAATTCCTTAAAATACATAACTGAAAAGTAAAAGAAAATATAGTTTATCTGGCTTCAGAGTAGTGGACTGATTTCTGCATTAAAAAAAAAATGGGTTCTCAGGTGGTTTTTATTATATATTGGGAGACTATCCTTGTTTAACAATGCTTATTTCAGCTAAAATAAAAGAAAAATAATTTGCATCTAATCCATTATGGATCTGATCCAGAGCTTGTGGAAATCAGCCATTTGGTAAACTAGCATGGTCTTTGGGTCAGACCATGTATGAAGGAAGAAAATGCTTCTGACTCCAAGAAAAATGGGTTTTTTTTTAAAACATCCTGTAAATCTTGCTGATCTGGAGCAGCAGTAATATGATATACTGACAGAATTTAATTTACATGTTGAGAACATGAAGATGACTTATCAGATGCCGAACCACAAAATAAATAAAAAGGTGAGACTTAACAAATAATATCATAAAGCTTTATCTTAAGTCACTATATTCATGAAATGTAAGATAGTGGCCAATAACAGATTAATGAGGATTGTATACTTCTATTTCTGCTTATTCAAGAATTCTTTGATGAAAATATGATTATTAGTGGGTTTGCTTGGTGTGTTGCATACAATGATGTTAGTGTGTTCTACTTTCAGATGCCTACAATTATTTTAAATATATATCTACTTATAAGGAATTCAGCATTACTCAATTACACTATTTTAGTTATTGTCTGTCCACTGCTTTAATCAGCATCCTGGAAAAAAGCACTACATGTTTTTGAGCACAGCAGACATTCACTGTACTAAAGACACAGGGAAGGATATGCCTAATTTTCATTCAGTTTAAGCAGGAATGACTTACTATTAAACAATGACAAAACTGTATCAGGAGGTAGTTTTGAGTATTAGTCTACTTTTTATTTTTATTCATGCTTTTTAATGATAAGTGAATTGAATCAAACAATTATCCTTTAAGTGTTGGCATTAGCACCCAGTTTTTCTGAAATCTTCCCAAATAGTCCAGAACAGAATACACCATTTACTATTTTGGAGTTAAAAGCAGAGGAGGAAACTAACCTTCAGCATGCTGCTAATGAAACAGAGTGGGATTGAAAGTGTTGTAATAAAATTGCCAAAGGGAGTAAGTTCTCAGGGCAAATCAGGCACCGTTCAAATACTAAATCTTGTTTTGCATTCCAGCAAGCAGAAAAAAAGGGAGTTGCAACAAAGAAAACAGACATCATCTTAGATTAGTCCAACGTAAATGAAAGAAAGAAAGCAAGCTGAAAATTGTAGAAGAGTTGATTTCACTACATGTTTATGTTAATAGGGTATTTGACTTTTGAATGCTTCATAAACCTTGTTATGTTCAGTGCTATTTGAGGTAGTAAAACAGCTGGAACTCTGCCAGAATCTTTAATTGGAATCAGCTTAGCAGTCACTGACAAGGTTTCCTAGTGTTTAGTTTCAACCTTATAATAAAAATGCAAACTTATGTGCAATGTATTTTCTGTTCCTTTTTGGTGTACGCCCATAAAGGTGAGACATAGCTGTGCTAGAAAATGGAATAAATTTTTCTCTCATGCCTCAGGCCAGTGTTTTAAGAGGGCAGTTTGAGTAGTGTCGTTTATAATTAGATGTTTCCTCACAAAGGAGGCTGCAGAGACTCACCACAGAGCTCTGCTTTTTTTGTACATCTTGGTTATTGATTAGGCCAGTGTGTCAGATGGCCACAATAACACCAGAGGTGTTAGCAGTATATGACTGGGGAATGGGATCAGAGGGCATCACCAAAGAAACATCAGAGGAGCAGTCTGATTACACTCCTCATCAAACAATAAATTAGAGGGCTGCATACCAGGGCATCTTGCCACACAGAAGGAAGGGATTATTGTTTTGTGGAGCCAGCCCTGCAGGCTTGTCCATGCGGAGGAACCCGAAAGACAAAATTTTGTCCCAGGAAACAACTGCACTGTTTGAGCCTTTGAAACTGATTAGAAACTTTGATTCAGGACTATTAAAAAAAAGATTGTTCATTCATTATCTATAGCTACAAATTAATAGATTAAAAAATCTCCCTTCAGATTGTCTGCTTGATCTCTTGGAATTCTATTCTTGATAAATGTAGGTCATAGAGATATGTAATAAATATAGATAAATGACTTTCACCAAGGTTGTTAAGACAGGAATGAATCCCAGGATAATGTTACATTGTCAAGAGGCCAAAAGTAGTCAAGAAAGTCATGTCTGGAAAACATAGCTTTCAGAGTTTTAATAGAAAATCTTCACCTTGGGAAACTTCTAGTTCACAGAAAATACCACTCGCCCTGTCCATCCCCATGATACGAAGCCATTTTTTGCAGGCTCTTTAGTGTCACTAACAAACCTCACCACAATGCTATGCTGCATTCAATGCAGTTGTTCATCAGCTTCAATGTTTAAATACATTAAGTATTTAAGTATTGAAGTAAGAATAGGAAATAGCAAAAGGCATCATTGTTTGCTATTTGCAATTACTTTAAACATCATGGCTGAGTAGCACAAAAGTACCAACTGAGATAAAAATAATTTTTCCAGGCCAACAGAAGTTTTATAAACTTGCTGTCAGGCACAGGTTCAGGTTTGGCAAGGATCTATAATCTCAGACACAGAAAGGCTTTTGAATTCTCTGGCCTGGGGGTTTAAGGGAAAGGGAGATGATTTGACAATTTGTCACTAACTCAGTGCTGCAGCCCAACAAATACACTTGTGGCGTTACCTGTAAGAGGACACAGGTTTTGTACTGACCTAGTAGTGCAGTGCTTCAGGACTTGTAGGGGCTTCCTTTGACCTGAGTTTATTTTCAGCTTGCTTTAGGTATCATAGTAATTGTCTACCAGTCAGGTGACTACTGTCTAATTTTGCCTTAGCTTATTTTTCCACTGTTGCACAGCACAGTGCATAATGCTAATTAATAGAGAGTAATAATAACTAGCAATTCTGTGCAGGCTGAACTCTTTATGACACTGGAATAAAACTGGACTGCGAGACAGCATGGGCATATGATACAGAGGCTTTAGACTGTAAAAACCCATAAATCTTCACGGTCCCTCACTGCTTATTAAAGGGATGCAACCCTGAGAGACAAGAAAATCAGTCCTAGGGTTAGAAAAAAGGACAGGAGAACAACTATAATGTGGAATTTAGAACCAAGGAGAAAAATGAGAGAGAGCATATTCTGGTAGATAATGTAAAAATCTTAGTGCCAAATGGATGGAAAATTGAGAACAGAGGTAACCCCAATCCATAAGTTTGGATTGTTTCCACAATCAGGCTGTCAGAGGCTGGCATGCTGAGGAATCATTGTACCCCTCTCCCTTATTCTTTCTGAGTAAGCCAGAGGGGTGCTGGAAAGTGAACACAGAGGAAAAGTACTTATATTTTCAAAATGTGTAGCAGTATGATTAAGGAATTTTTCCAGTAATAATTAGGTAATTCAGACTGTGACTTTAGTTTAATTACAACTGCAATACTAACTGTTTATTGTATTTGATTAAGCTGTTAAAACTTTAATTATACTAACAATACATTTTGACTCTGCATTTAAGTTATGGCTCCCTTTTTTTGCCGAGAACAACATTTTGAATGTAAGAGTGAATACCACATGGATACACCTCAGTTTCTCTGGAGAAGTACACAAGTCTTTGGAAAAAGGAAAATAACATCTGTATTTGAAAATTGGTTAGAACATGTGGCTATATAATTATCACGCCTTTGATATTAAAGATCATCCATTGACTATACCAGCTGCTGTTCAGTTCAATCTCATATTTGTTATGATTGATAATTTCACATGTTTAGTTGTTTCTCAGGAATCTCACCCTGCAGGAAAGTACAGTGAAAGAAAAGAGATATAGTACACTCATCTCCTCCAAAGTTAGAAAAAAATTTGCCCCAGTAGTAAATCTCTTACTAAAATTCTGTTCTGAGTGATTACTGAAGCTCCATAAAGAAAAAAGAAAAAAGATTTAGTTTTCTCTTTGCAGTGTCCAACAGATGTCCTGACAGACTCTGATGGTAAAAAAAGGTTGTAAGAAATCAAGACTCACCAGCCTGTGTGATCCTCACATGAAGCTGGTAAGCAAGCAGCAATCAGAAGCCAGAGTTTGTTTATGTTCTATTTGCCTTGTTTGGTGCAGACTTTTTGCTTCCCTTTCCAAAAGCGCAGATAAGAGAGTAACTGATATAACTGGGTACATTTGTTTTTGTTCTAGAGCGCTCTGTAGAGCTCATGAAAGCAATCTTTGTTCAGCATCCATCTGATGGAGTTCAGTATATTTCCATGGTTATAGTCATACTTAATTCAGGAACACCTTTCTTAACATCAAGTACAAACAGGAGCAACATTGTTCTCATCAGTAGCTAATTCCATATTGAATCACTTCAATTTCAGAGTCTGCAAAGGTAAATTTTATTCATACACTTTTAACTGCAATGCTATAACTGCATTACAATGGGAATTAAATTTTCCTTCTTAAGGTGGCAGAAAGGGTAATGATTTTAAAGACAAAGAAGAGTTTAATTGATGACCTAAAATCATCCTCCTGTTTCAGAGAAACAAAGCTGAACAGTGTTGTCCAACTGAGCAGCTGTCAAGAGACAAGCAAAAGCTGAACAGCTCTAAGATCAACAAAAAGATCAGCTCTAAGATCACCAAAAGCTGAACATCTAGTAGATAGCAGACAAGGTTGAACAATAGGAACTGAATAAAGTGGAAGAAAGCAGAAAACAAATTAGAGAAAAAGATTTGCACAAGTGCAGAGGAATACATCTGAAAGGTGCTGTAAAACTAGATGAAATACAGTTTGAACTCTGCATAGTTTGTATTTACTTATTCTCTGTTTTAAGTAAAGGTAGTGCACCGCCTAAATATTTCCCCTCAATGTTTTCAGAGAATCGGGTGCACTAAATGAAGCGTATTTGAGTAGTGGTAAACATCAGCAGGCACTATGTCCTCGTTCTGGCCAGGACAGGGTTGATTTTTGCAGCAGCCAGGAGGGGCATGCCCAGGACCCTGCGGTTATTCTATACCACCTCCAGCCATGCAGAGTGGATGGAGAGGGGTTGTGTCCCTTCCAGTTTGGGCTGATGGCAGAGTGTGAGGTTGTGCGGTGACGGGTTCCATGCGGGCAGCATTCCTGTGTGAATCGTTTGCCTGCCTTTTACGCTCTGTTATTAATATTGTTGTTACTGTTAATTTTCTTATTTAATTCCTGTGTCTAGTAAATTCTTCTTATCACAACCCATGATCTATGCCTTTTGTGCTTCCCATTCTCCTCTCTATCCTGCTACAGGGGAAGGGGGGCCTGGGGGGAAAGTGAGCAAGCAACAAATAGACTGGTGTGTTTTAGTGGGAACGCTAAATTGGGGAATGTCATTCCTAAAGCGCAGCACACCATAATGCCCATCTATAGAAGCCTGTTTGAGGGAAGGAAAATTTTGTGAAAATGGAAAAAAAAAATGTGATTCCTTCATTTATTTCACGTTTGAGTGCTATTTATAGTTCGCTTTCTACATCAAAATAGGTCTGAAATTCATTGTATGCATCTATTTTAACTTCAGCTATTAAGAATCTTATCTTTGCCCCTGTCCAGACAAGTAGGTTGCACAATGCACCCCCATGGTCTTAAGTGTCCATCATACAATGCGATTGAATCAAGTTGTCCATCTAATGATCAATATTAATTTGTCATGTGCGCTTTGCTGATCTGTGTCTGTGCCACCACAAGTGCTTTTGTGCACTCACTGTGTTCACTCTGCTCCTGTTGATTACTCATGGCTCTGTTGAGGCCAGAGTATCATCAGTTTTGACATACCTTTGACTCCAGCCAAAGGTTTTTTGCTTCCTCAGAGTCATAAAACCATAAAGAGAAGGCTATATTATTTGGACAACCTAGCTGTAGCTATTTCAGCATATGTACTAGGCTACCCTATTGCACACAAGAATGGCTTGTTACTAATTTGGGTTATGGCCATGGTGAGGCATCTTCATACAACCCTCCATTGGCCACTTTGTACGTGCTATGTAAGAGAAAAGCCAACACATTCTTTCTTAAATCAATCCCATCATGTCTAAACTGACCACTTTTGACGCAAATAAAAAGGGAGTTGTAGCATTTCTAAAGGTAGTAAATATTTGAGCAGGTGATATCTTTTACAAATAATAAAACATGGCAAATTGGTCACATAGCCACTGCACGAGCATTTCATCTTCCTGCCATGCCCTGTGAAGTGCAATGCTCTGAACTGCACTTCGGCTTCTGAGAAATGTCACAGGGAATTTTTCATAGAGCCGAGGTTTCTCTTAAGAAATCCTGCTTCCTGTGAGGAAAGCTAACTGTTAGCAAGGTATTCTTTGTTTCTAATCAAAATGTGCCTTTAAAATATTATGACTATATGAATAGTTAGACATATGAAGAGGAAAGGAGCTGTATGGTTGGCCATGTGTGTGACAGAAATCTGATTGCTACCAGCAACCAGCACGTGTTGGGGATTTATATTTTAGGCTATGAGGCTATGACACATTAAAAAAAAATCAGAAATGTAGAAGCTATAACTTACCACAGGTTTTATTTTGCTAAAAAAGCACAATTAAAACAACTCAAGGTGTACTTCAAAGGGATTTCTATATTTCAAATGAGCTTGTTTTCTCGTGTATATGTGTGTGGGGAATACAGTTTACAGACATACATTTTGTGATAAGAAAGTTACAGGGAGGGGATTCAATGTATCATTGAATGTATCACTTAGGGCTGTACATCATTTATAAACTGGACAATCTAATTGTTCATCACTTCCAGCAGAATGAGGCAGGAAACTGCTGCCAGCTGTTGATACTCTGCCTTTGCTTTGAGACTCTGAGGGAACAACAAGAAGAAAAACTCCTTGCAGTGGGAGTTTGGGGGATTAAAGGTGATCTCTAGCCCTAAAATTTGTGATAAATTAGGAATTGATGTTGTCTGAGTGAACATGCAGGCTGGTTAAATAAAGGTATGTAGGTTACTGAGGTAAAGTCCACAATAGCGATTTTTGTGTCTGAGCTTTACAGATCAATTTTGTGACAGCATTTCTGTGCCAGAGCACACATCTCAAACATTAAACAAATTCTTGAGGAGTTTATTCCCCATACAATAGAATTTTTTCAGTCTGTGGTGTGATATACACTGAACTTGAGATAATCTCCCAAAAATATCACAAGATGCAAATAGGTAGACCAGGTAACATATTGCCTTCTTTTTACATGAGAAATAATCTTTGTTAGATAGAGAGTTATATTGCTGCTCCTTCAGAAGAGTGAGGAAAGGAAAGCAAACAGGACAGCTCTGTGTTAAAAGGAGCAGATCCTGTTTAATCAAGTAGAGACAAGATTCTGATAGACAGGAACAAGTCTAAAGCAAAGCTTTTTCAGGGTAGAAATATTATTGCTATTTCCTTGTCTGGACATATAATGCAATGAAACCAGAAAAAAAAAGCTGACTCTGTGTATCAGCAAGGATCTCCTATATTATAAGGGAACCATGAAAGAGGATTTAAAACCCAATCTTTCTTTCTCCCTCTTATCACAGGGGTTGCAGAGAGACTCTATTTTTCTTTCTTGTCCAGTTCTACAGGGACTTGATGGCCCTCTGCCTTCTGGATGGCAGAGGTGTAAATACAAGTCACTTAAACCTGTGTCATCTTTCAAAGATCCCAGGCACTGTTCTTTTCATTACGGTTACACACCTCTCATGGACATTTTTGTTTGGTTCCTTTGTAGTTTTCTGTAATTTGCCAAAAGACTGTATAAATAATGCATATTGCAAGAGAACTGAACTATTTCAAAATATTGCATATTTACCAGTAGTATGAATAGGTAATTTAAGTACAGCCACCTGATGCTAGGATTTTCAAAACAGTGTGGAGCATAATTCCTTTAGACTTAGAAAATCCCAGCCTGGGATCTTCGCAGCATACAGAATATATTAAGAATACAGATATGTCAGAAGCTTCTCATAATTATATAGATGCTTTATAAAGAATTTAGCTTAATCCCAAGAATTTTGAAGCTTAACTTGGTTTAAGTGGTTCACAGACTTTGCAAGGCATAAATTGCACTCAGAAAGTAAAGATATTTCTTGCCACAATAATTTTCCTCCTTGGAAAATGTCTTTAGTACAGAACAAAACTTATTGCATAAGTCTCCTTTTTGTGTATCTTCCACAAACTTCAGATAACTCCTTCCTGAAACAATCTTGTCTCTTCACAAAATAATTGTTATACCCCTCTGCCGGGGTAGAATTATCTAACTTTTCTCATCAAATCTCATTATTTTAACAGATAGAGCAGTGCCTAATTTTCTCCACACTAAGAACCCTTGCTAATCAAACATTTTTTAAAACACTTGGCTGATTCTTTGATAAAGACTGAAAGAATCAGCAAATCTCTGGGAAAAGTCAGCAGGCATAACCAGTGTGCCTGTCTTCCAGGGATATCTTTCTATATCTTTCTATCCCTATCTTGCTATTGGAACTTTTCCTTATCCCTCCTGCACATTGATTTTATGAGCATCCATGTGTGCACTAAGTTATTTTGATCAACATTTGTCAGGGGGAGAACAAAGATATAAAACTGGATGGAAATTTACAAAAAAGCTTTGTTGTAGAATATGTATTACTTGAACTCAAGGTGTCCTTGACATTT
Organism: Dasyornis broadbenti; assembly: GCA_013397935.1. Lineage (NCBI taxonomy): Eukaryota > Metazoa > Chordata > Aves > Passeriformes > Dasyornithidae > Dasyornis > Dasyornis broadbenti. The sequence goes on along the minus strand of VZRN01011460.1, from coordinate 848,558 downwards.
AGATTCAGTGCTCTTTCAAGATAGTAGAGGCACGATTCTCAGGGAGTCCTATGTTCTACTGTGGATGCACAAAATTACAAATCTGCAGCTATAGGGTAGGAGTTAGCTGGCTCCCTGGGACTCACCACACTGACAGCAGGGATCTTTCCATGATTTGTGAGAGTTTTGCCAATCAGTGGCTCCCAAAGCACTTGTCATGCAGCTGACATAAAATCAACTTAAACCTGGGGTATCCTTGTATAGGCTGTGGCCCAGAGGCTAAAGACTTTCAGTCTCCTTTCTCAAACAAAGTCAGAAACCTGTTACTTCTCATTAGGATGGATTTTCTAGCTTCAGGCAATGCCCTAGTCTACTTCAGAGCAGTGGGTAGGTGACTCTGGCAACAGCTCCAGGAAACTCATGCTCTGTGTGAATAAAAAAGGGTCAAATATCTAGGCCCAATTTCCTCTGCTGTAAACCAGAAATCTTATTACCAACTTACACACTTCTATTAAAGCTCTGTGATCCTTGGATGAAAATCTCTGCATATTATTACATTATCTTTGTTTCATGCACTATGTCAATGTCTGAGTTCAGCCCAGCATTATGCTTCCTTAAACACTGACAATTGCACAGTCTGGCCTGCCTGAATTTATTCAGAATTTCTGTCTTTAAAACCAATCCCTCTCCACATTCATTAAAAATATCCAAAAAACCAACCGACCAAACAAAAAAACCCCACCAGGCAGGCAAAAGCCTTAGTACAAAAATGACAAATACATTTGGAAGTAGTGATAATAAAATTTTAGCTTTTGAATTTTATGACTGATGATCTTCTGGATTTCTTTCTTAGAAGAAACCCAGAGGAGACATGTGGATGACTATTGCACTGGGTTTTTCATCCTGCCATGTAAGTTTAAGGAAAGCTTCATTTTTGGCATGCTTCTTTTTGAACCTGCTAAATAGAAACAGTCTGCAAAGGGAAGAAGTCTAACAAAATTATAATTTTTTACCAGTATTGTCTCTAAAGGTATATTTTTTTTCTTTTAGCAAGCTTATCCTGGAGCTCTTTTCTCAACCAGTGTTCTCCCAGTTCCACCTCACAACCTCATTTTGCAGGTCTTGGACAATACTTTGACTTTATAATAATTTTTAAATTGATGAAGGTTATTGGTTCAGTATTAAAATCATAGCCATCCAATGCTTCACCGTTATCAGTATAGCTCATCCTCCTTGTGAAACAGATGAATAATGTAGGTCTATTTTAAACATGGGAAAGGGCACACACACAGTACATATGAACCACATTGCAGGACTCCTAAGTTAACACTGATTTAATTGTACCCTCACAAGAAACACCATGTAGAGCAACTTGTTTGGTCACAGTGCAGGTACTTTGAGTTGCAGAACCAGAAATTTATTCTGTTATCTGTCATATGTGGTATGAAGGGTCCAGATTTCTTGTGTGCTTTGGTTCCTGAATTGGAGTGGTCTTAATTCTAACCTGTGATGTAGACACACCTTGAGATGTGAAGAAGAAAGACTTTGCTCAACAAAGGAGTATAAGACATTTAACTATTTAAGTGGAAGTTAAGCACTCACAACCCCATGAGGAGCAGGGTCTTTCTGATATAATCGTGATCCTAAAGGCCAAGCAGGGAACTGGTTTTCACCACTGATTCCTGAAGTTAATGCTGTTGTCACCAGAACATCCAAATGAGGTTTTTTTTGTCTCCAAGCTGTTTTGGCAGAGGAATTTATTGATAAAAGAGCTTACATGTTTTTTAAAGTCTCAGATGTGACTGTTCCAGCTGCAGCTGAAAGCATCCCTAGCAATGTCTCATGCCATGGCCACTTGTTAAAGAAAGATTGCACATCTTTCCTGACATCAGACACGGGCTGGTTTGGTAGCACTTGTATGGAGAAGCGTGTTTGATGTGAACATTTCTGCAAATAGGTACAAAACAGCCAGTTAGAACTATAAAAATCTTGAAGACACAGTTTTACTGGGTCCACCCTCAAAATGTTCTTTTATGGAATAGTAGCAGAGCAAAGAAGAGAGCCTAAAATAATAACACCCCAGTCCCCTTTAAACCCCAAAGCATATTAGCTTTGATTTTTGTTGTTAGCTTCAGACCCATTTTTTCTGAAGTCTTTTTTCTTCTCCAAAGCAACATTTCCCTTATTGCAGTGAAACAAAATAAATGAAAGATTACTCACAAAAGAATGGCAAAAAATTTCCTTTTAAAAAATTGTTTTCTACCTCTTGATATAATAATTTCTCCACATGATCTGGATTTGGTAAGACTGCCAGAGGAATGACCTTGTTCAGTACTTCAATTTACGTTTTCATCTTCAAGAATTTGAGGTGGCTTATGAGCCAAGAAATGTAAAATACGAGAACATGTCTTAAAGCAAATACATTTCTTTTATGGAGTAAATAGAGAATTGCAACTTCTTATATGGCAGAAACCCTAAGTTATAAGAGTATAATAAAATCAAACCTGAAATTTCCAGTTTTATGCTATATTTTTCTCTTGTCAGAGGGAAACTTAATAAGCACTGCCTTTGGTAGAAGGCATCTAAAAGAAAAGCAAATGAAAGGGGAAAATAAGTGAGGGGTTTTATTTATTTATTTATTTAGTGTCATTGTGAAGACTTTGATTATTGACATTATTTTATTGAGGGCAAAAATGCTTTTCAGTACAGCTAGAGTAAAATGCCTTTCATACCTGGTCTTCAAGTACAGTTCAGTGCATTGAAAGCCAGAGCACAAGAAGCCATACAGAATATAACAGACCTTCTTCTACAAAACTCACATTCAGAAGGTTTTTTTTAAGGCGTCAGGGGAAATATTGAGTGTATGTAGTCACTGAATACTTAGATCCCAGTATTCCTTTGCTGCCTATTTTTCCTGAAAACATTACTTCTTGGGGAAATCTCTGATATAGAGTAAAAACCTGTTAAAAGCACTACCCAGAAAATCAAGTCTTGGGCTAAAGTCAAGACTAGATTGACTATCATAGCTACTTATATATCTAAACTTATGTTAGGTGGAGGGGTCTTTGACAGCATATGTTTGTGCGCCTTTGGGGACATACATATCTTAGCCAAATTTGTGCCTTTAGATAGATACCTTTCATGATAAGTCTTCTATTGCAAGACATGCAATTGGTATTTGGAATGGTGCGATAAAATGCATTTATGTGCCATAAAACAGATTGTATGTATTGAAAAATGCATTTTCTGTTACCATTTTTAAAAGGAGAAAAATATTTCCTCTTGCCCTAAATATTGTTTTATGGAAATAGTAAGAATAAAGCACATTTAACTTCTATTGACCCTCCCACTCCACCATACTTTAGCCAAAGTACTGAATACTTTCTGGTTTTGTTTTTGATAAACAGAAGATGTAATTTCTTGGTCTTAAAGCCAGAGTTTACATTTTGATTTGTGCTACTTTCAGCAGAAATTCGGGGTGATTAGCATACCTCCAGAGTAACATATCTTTTTGTCACTAATTATAATTTTCTTCCTAGCAATCCTGTTACAGGAACATAAATGATAGGATCATTTTAGCATAGTATATGGGGTGGTTTTTAAAATTTTTTAAGCTAAACTGTGATTAAATTATAGATAAATATAATATATTGGCCCATAGTGAGACTTGACAAATGAAATTCCAATTTATATAGTTCTACATAGAAGGCTAGTTAAGTTGCCAGAAAAGAATAAACAGGAGAGCAGAAATTAAGGCTTTAGACTAATATGCTAAAGCCATGTTACATAGTTTCTCTTTTCCAAGCTATATGAAAGATTGAAAGCCAACTGGTCAGAAAAATACATGAAAAAAATAAGAAGGAAAATTTGGTGCAAATCATTGTGTTATTAAATAAGGCACTGTTCAATAAAGAAGTCACATGCATTTGAAGGTGTTGCAAGTTTTTAGGTGATTTAATAACACTGTACAAGGGTACAGACAGAGAGGAAATGAGTTGGGCTTTATGTTTTGGTGTGAAGCAGAACGTGACATGAGTGCTTTGGCAGGCATCACGCTTCCTTCGACCAGCAATATTTCACCCTTGCTTAAGCAATGTCTTCCCACTGAGAGGCAAAGCCTGAGTCCTGACTCCCTCTTAGTTAATGCTATCAGTTCTTGTGAAGAGTTGCTTTCATACACTGCCAGCTCCAGTGTGGACATTCATCTTCCACTCATCTAAATGTTTTCATCTCTGTCAGATGTGTAAGGTATTCCTAAGATTCTGGTAGGTCTAATGTTGCAGAAATGCCCAGTGCTCTGTCAGGACTGAAGTTAATTTGTGTTTCAACAGCATCTCACTGAGGTGATAGTTCTGAGGAAAAATTACATACCAACCTCTCTTTCTCTTTTCTTGCTTTATTTCATACCAGTAATGACTATGCTCCCCGGGGTGGATCTGACAAAGGAGCTAAGGGAGCTAGAGCTGTGAGATGAAGCAATAAGCACACTCTACTGTGCAGTAAAGGAGGTAACATCTGTCCCATGACAGCTGATCCTGGCCCTGCATCACCCACTGAATGAAATTACCTTTGTGAATATTTTATCAGATCTATAAGGGACATCAAAATATAAGCATGATGCCACTAAAGGATTCTTTTTTTTTTTTTTTTTTTTGTTCCTGCAAGAATTTGTGAAACGGAGGTATGGAAAAGTAATTTCCTAGCAGTGTTTGAATCTTGTTTTAAACTTGAATAAAAAACAGAATTGAGATTTAAAAAAAGAGAAATAATTGGTGCAATAGTTTAATCTCTATTAAAACCTATCACATTTACTATGTCAATGAAATTCCTCATGCAATCCAAATTAAGCATGTTTTTTAATGTATCGATATGCAAAAGGTTTCTAAACATGTACATTTGTGATCATATACACTGAAAACCTCTTTCCCTGTTTTTCTCAGAATCACAGAATCACTTAAGTTGGAAAAGACCTCCAAAATCATCATGTCCAGTCTTTGATCAATGACCACCATGTCAACTAGACCAACTAAGTGCCAGATTCAGTCCTTCTCTGCTTAAACTCCTCCAGGAATGGTGACTCCACCATCTCCCTGGGCAGTCCCTTCCAGTGCTTTCTTGACAAAGCTTTCTATGAAGAAATCTATCCTAATATCCAGCCTGAACCTTCCCTGGCACAGCTTGAGGCCATGTCCTCTGGTCCTGTACTTATTACCTGGGACAAGAAGCTGACCCCTATATTGCTAAAATCTCCTTTCAGGCAGTTGTAGAGAGTGATAAGGGCACTCCTGACCCTCCTTTTTTCCAGGCTAAACAACCCCGGCTCCCTCAGTTGTTCCTCATAGGACTTACCCTCTAGATACCTTGCTACCAGACTAACATGAGATTAGAAATCTGAAATTTCTTTCCCAAAATAGTCTTTGCCATATTGAAAGTAACTTCTGAAAGTCGCAGATGTAATATAAAGTGTACCTTACACTTTTCTGACGTGCATACAAGAGCTCTGGAAAAGTAGAAGACTGCCACAGTAGAAAATGAATTCCTTGATGTGACCTTGTTTTAAAGTTTAGACAGTACTTAAACTCATTTCCTGTATCTCCTAGTCATCCCACCTTACTTTGTGCTAAGGGATCTGGCTACATTTTCAGAGCAGTTTATAGATGGACTTCTAAGTACAAATGATTTGATGCTGGAACTGTGTATTTGTCATTCCTGGTAAAGTGGATGATCTAAGATTTCAGCCTAAAGGTGATACTGCAATAGAGGACTGTACAAATAATAAATGATAATAATTAATCAGAACAGTTTGAGCATGAAAAGTAGCACTACACAGCTCCCCCAGGTGCCTCTTCCTGACATGAAGAGTTCACCTTGAGGATGAATTGCCAGTTCAGTCTCCATGCCCATGAAATTTCCAGTCTCTCTGAGAGGCTCTATTAGCAGCAATTGTGTTTGTAATTTGTAGACGTGTCAATCAACTAATTTCATATAGGCCACTGGACAATTATTAGAATGCAACAATTTGGATTTTACTGACCCAGGCTGAATTTCAGCTGGTAATTTACATCTGAAAGACTCCATATGGTATTACAAAGTCCCCAAGCCTGCAGTTTCCAACTGTTTATTTAATTCAGGTATGCTTATTAGTTTTAACACACATTCAAACAGTCTACACAACTTAGTTTGTAGATCTGCATGGATAAACGCCACTGAATTGCTATTACATGTGGAAAGCATATTTTGCTAAATTAATTTGTGTGGGCCTAGGACATTAATCAAAAATGGTAGTAATTTCAGAGCATTCAGTTTCTTTCCTCTTTTTGTTGTTCCTTGGTTTTCAGAGTGGGGGCTTCAATACTCCACCTCTGGAAGTACTGCACAGAGTCACAGAATTCTTGCGGTTGGACAGGACGTCTGAAAGCAATCTAGTCCATCCCCTTGCTAAAGCAGGGTCACCTGGAGCAGGTGGCACAGGTTCCCTTCTAGGGCTATGAATATGTCCAGAGAAACAGACTCCACAACCTCTCTGGGTTGCCTGTTCCACTCCTGTGTCACCCTCGAAGTGTTTACCCTTAATATGGTCCAGTTTGTGCCCATTGCCCTTTGTCCTGTCACTGATCTGAATCAGAAAGAGTCCATCCCTATCCCCGTGACACCTACTCTTAAGATGTTTGTGTGCATTGACAATATCCTCTCTCAGTCTCTTCAGGGTAAACAGACCCAGTTCCCTCAGTCTATCTTCCTTAAGAGAGTTGACCCAGCCACCTGATCATCTTTGTAGTCCTCTGCTGGACTTGCATTGTCTTTATTGTACTGGGGAGCCCAGAATTGGACACCGCACTCCAGATGGGGCCTCACCAGGGCTGAGGGAAGGGGCCACATCATCTCCTGTGATGTGCTGGCAATGCTCTTCCTTGTGCAGCCCAGGACGCAACTGGCCTTCTTGGCCACAAGGGCCACTGCCAGCTCATGGACAGCTTGTCCACCAGGACACCCAGGTCCTTCTCTGCAGAGCTGCTTTCCAGCAGCTCACCCCCTAGCCTGTCCTGGTATGTTGGGTTATTTCTCTCCAGGTACCTTGAAACTTCCCGCTGTTGAACTTGATTAGATTCCTCTGAGCCCAACTCTCTATCCTTAAATGGATGCTTTTGCCCTCAGTTTGGCTGTGCTGCCCAGCCTGGCTGTGTGCCCAGCCACATAAACCTTGAGGCTCCAGCTTGTTCCTGAGAGCCCTGGTTTGCCTTGGGAGAGGGCTCTGCCAGCAGTAGGGAAGCTGTGTGAATTTACCCTTCCTGTGGCCTGGACTGCGGGCCCAGGGCCCAGCAGCGGCTTTCTAGGAATCTTCCCCTGAATCATAGCAAAGTTTGTCCCCGGACATGAAAAGTGTGAGAATGTTCAGAAGTTCCATTTTGCTTGAGCAGGTGCTGTGCAGTTTAGATAACTGACTTAATGGTTTGTTCGAGGTTTTAATCCTGGGAGAACTGCTAAAGTATTTGAACACCTGGGAACATGTGAGTACTACTGACTTCCCCAATGCATTTATCATCAGTGTTTTTTCTGGGATTAACAACTTGAACAAAGAACTTGCATAATATCAGATTTTATGAGAAGTTCTCATTCTTGCCTAGCTAGAAAAACCACAAGGGAGCAGCCTTTCTTAAGGTTTCTCAGGCCTTTTGGTTATCAACCAGAAAGTATAGAGAGGCACAAACAAACAAAGTTAGGGTAGAACTTTCCATGCATACAAGATATTTCAACACTTGACAGAGGGAAATTCACTTTGTTTTATTATTACAGACAGTGCTCAGTCTTGCATGTGACAGAGTGTGTTTGGCCCAATTCTACAAGAGCTAATCAGCATAGTGGGAATTAACTGGGAGAGTAAGTGCTGTGCTGCATTAGCCTGGGGGCTTAGGGAGTGTGCTTTACAGACGCGAGCCCCACACGGACTTAGGAGGAGCTTGCCTCTATCAAATTGTGAGGAGTCTGATAGCCAGCTCTAGCTCATAAGTGTAATTCTACTTCTGGGAACTGCAATGGGCTCTACACCTCACTGGCTGCAGAAACAAGACATAAACTTCCTCCTCTCTGACCTCTTTGATTATCCAGAAGCTTTGCTAGTGTTGAAAAGACACAAGCACTGCCAGAAGTCTTGTCCAAACAGCCTGAACCAAATGTGTACAATGACAGCCAGAGTCAGCAAAACACAGGAAAGAAGGATTTCATTCTCATGCAAATAAATGTCTTGAGAAAGAGAGAATAAGAGAAGTGAAGTACACAGAAAATATGATATATTACGGTAGTTTCTAAAAAGAACATTTTCCAAAGTTTTCTTGAGCTGTCAGCAGCTGTTTAAATTTGTTCAGAAGCAATAGGGCAAAATGAAATCTTTTTCATATATGATTATTTTTATATTTTCAGGGCCTTTTTTTCCCCCAGGTATTATCTAGTGACACACAAGATAATGCACTGGGTCCAGGCAGAAACACTGCAAAAAAGATCAAACATTTCACTTCATCATCTTCAAATACTTTCATGCTACCATGGGCAAGAAGAATAGAGGGAAAGAACCAAAAGGACACTTTAAAAAGGATTGAGGAAAGAAAGAGTTTATACACTGAGCTGCTACAAATTACTGCTAGTAAAGCTGAAAAATCCCCAAATGCTGGAGAGGTAGCAGTCTGGTAATGCAAGTAGAGATTTAAACTTCAACCAACAACCCTACCTCCTCCCATGCTTTCTTGGAGAAACACAGTCCCTGCTGTTCACCTATTAGTCTTGGGAGGAAGAGAAATGTGCAGGTGGCCTATATATAAAATCTTCATGGTTATACAAGTATGGTCTATCTACGTGTGAATGCAGCCCTAGAAGTATTGAGGGGCAAGAAAAACTCATCTGTTTCATTAAAAAAAAAAAAAAAAGCTTATTTCTGTCATGCTGAGCACTTTCTCCAGGATAAAGCACCACTACTTTTTCATCTATACTCCTGCAACATATAATTACTCTCTACTCTACTCTGTATTTAATTTTATTTAAGCATCTCGGAACTCCTTTATATAAAGAGGTGCGTATGTATATAATAAAACAAACAATGAGGACTTCGCACCACTTTCCAGTTAGGCTTAGTTAGGAAATGTAAGAAGCTTTCAGAGAAAAGTAATTTTGTTAAAATTACTTGGCCAGTTCGAACATTAAAGAAATTAAATATTTTGGACGGCCACCTGAATTTTTACATGCTTATTGGGACATATTGAAACTGTTCTTTGGCCTTATGAGACAGTGGCAGTGAGTATGTAATGATTTTAGCATCATAGGGCAGGACAGCAACTGTATTGAACCTTATTCTCAGCCACTTATAGGAGGGGTAAGAAGACCTTCATGTAAATGAAAGCTGTTTCATATGCTGTGTTAATGTATCATAAACTTCTTAGGCTGTTGTTTGGTGGATAATCTGACTTTTTATAACACAGCTATTTTCACAGCTGTCTGTTATTATTCCGTATTACTTAAGACTGTACAAAAAAGCATGTTATAGATAGAAAAAACAGGGTTTTGGTACCCTTATTCTAATGATTTTTGTATCACAATCAAGACAGTATTTTTGGAAGGTTATTTAAGAACCAAAAGATACTGTGGAATAAGTTTGAAAATGCCCAGAAAGGAATGAACTGTAGAGACAGGTTCATGCAGTGTTTAGCTTCTCCATCTCCCCTGGGATGGAGATCAGATGGAAGGCAGAATGGTATCAAACGAACACAGTTGTCCTTTTTACATTTGTTTAAAAACAAGCCTTTCTTTCTTTCCTTATAGTTGTCTTAAGGAAGTTTGACCCATTAAGCTCTTTATATGTCAATATTTCTTTCTTCTGTTACATGACAGATCTCTAAGAAAAGAGGAAAGGTCAGAGGCAGAAAAGCAAGTCTCAGTCTCATAGCCTGCTGCCACCGTTGCAGCAGGGAAGAAGAGTATTAATGACATTAATTAATGGCAGAAAAGAAAGATCCTGTGTGGGCCCTGGCACTAGGAAGAGTCCATGACCTAGACTGCTTAATACTTGATAGTGGCCCTGACAGTGGGCTATTAGTAGCCTTCTATATACAATGGTTTTTTTTCTCCTTAAATTCAAATACAGAGTTATGAGGAATTTCCAAGATGATAATTTCCAAGAAATGGCAATGATAACAGGGCCAGATGTTGAACCTCTATGTGTGCTTTTTTTTTTGTTTTTTGTTTTTTTTTTTTAATAATATAAAAAAGAAATCACTAGTTTCATGATAGAAAGCTGCAATCCCAGCTGTATTTTCAGGTTTCATATTCAATAGCCACAAACTCCAGGATGATGTTTGTGACAAACCTTCATTTTGAGAAACCTTTCAAAGACATGACAAAAGTACAGCCTGCTCTTTATAGCCTCCAGCAATACCATCTCATGCTCTGATCTCTCTAGATTTTACATGCTCTGGTAGGCAGGTTGAGTGCTTGACTGGCAAACTCCAAGGAAACCCAAAATACTGCTAGTGACTGCTGGCTGCTGTGCAGTTACCACTGTCTTTGTTCAACGCTGAGCCTGTCACCTGATATGTCTGTAACAAGCAATGACTTCTGGAATAAAGGCTCCAAGTCAAGTTGCTTAATAACCCAAGGTCTCATAAGGATCCTACATCAGGGAAAATACCAATTTTAAATGTACTGTTGATTTACATTCTTCCTGCAGCTATATTCAGAGGCAGAATGCTTTAGTCCCTGTTTGAAGCTTTTCTCATGTGGTGTCTGCTACATGATGTTGGTTTTCTGATTTATACAGTGGAGTTGGGAGACAGAAATGCTCATAAATAATCTTCAGTTTCTTCAAGTGTCTGGAATTAGCCTATGATTAATTATTTATAAAATATTTTGGAATGTCTGAGAAAGGTGCCGTAGAATGCACTTCAAGATGCAGTTTCAGATATACAAGTTCAGGCCATGGCAGAAAAGGGCTAAGAGAGAAAGCAAATATAATTTCAATGGATATACGACAATTAAAAGTCTTTGTCAAAGGGAATGCTAGGGCACCCTGCAGATGAGGAAGACGATACAACAACAAAGCCTAAAAGAAATGCAAGGGATTTACAAAAGCATGTCTTCCTGATGCATGCTTGAAGTGTTCTGACTCTACAAGCATGATACTAATTGTTGTGTTGAAACACCAAGCCAGCAGCCAAGACCCACGCAGACACTCACTCACTCCCCCGCCAGCAGGATTGGGGATGGAATTAGAAGGGTAAAAGCTGGAAAAGTCATGGGTTGAGATAGATACAGTTTAATAGGGAAAGCAAAAGCTGAGCACACAAGCAAAGAAAAACAAGGAATTAATTCATCACTTCCCATGGGCAGGCAGGTATTCAGCCATCTCCAGGAGACCAGGGCCCCATCACATATAATGCTTGGAAAGACAAACCCTGTCACTCAAAACATACACAAAGCTCCTTCTTCTCCCACTTTATATATTGAGCATGATGCCATATGGTCTGGAATATCCTTTAGGTCAGTTTGAGTCACCTGCCCTGACTGTGTCTGCTCCCAACCTCCCACGCAATCTCAACTACCTCTCCAGCATGGCAGTATGAAAAACAGAAAAAGCCTTGGCTCTGTGTAAGCCCTGCTCAACAATAACAAAAACATCTCTCTATTATCAACCCTGTGTTCAACACAAATCCAAAATATAGCCCCACGCTGGCCACGCTAAAGAAAATTAACTCTACCCCAGCCAAAACCAGCAGACAATTTCTGAATTATCTGTTAATAGTGAAGTGATAGGATTGTTCCGTTTGTCAGCTTTTTTTTCCCCTAGAAAAAAGCAAAATGAAATATAGGAAGATTAGCTTCATTTAAACATCAAATAGTCATCAATAGAAGGAGACCATGCCAACTTGCTAAATGAAATTGATATTTTAAAACAAAATGACCAATAATTACAGTAATTTTCTATTCCCCAAATCTCTAATTGACAACAACTTCAGATGGCTTCCCATGTCATTTTTAGCTCTAGCTGTAGGTTAGTGCTGCTGCTGAACATTACAATAAATATTGAATATTTATCTTTGAATGGCTGATAGCATTACAGTTTTATTGAAACAGAAGTCTTTGTTTTTTACAATGGCTTTCTAAAAGAACATTAATATAGCACAAATATTTAATATTATAAATATAACAGTAGAGAGATTATTGAGTCCACAATGGAGTTCAGTGCTACCAGTCTCACTTCTCAGAAAAAGGTCCCCACAAAACCAAAAGCTATTGAGCCTTGCAGAGGTATTAATAATTTTTAAAGAAGCAGCAAAAAATACCTGAAGTGCAAGAAGAAAACAAGAGAGAACACAAAAAATAGAGAGGCAAAGGCAGAAGATTGGAACCGGCACTGTAAAGGCATTGTATTTTTGGGTGACCTCAGCATATTAGTACAGTATGAGTCCTATTCAAACCTGAACTCCGAACAAGTAGATGTTACTGAAGGAGGCTGTAATGTCTCCTCTTCTGATGCTGCTAGTGTTTTCACTTTTTCTATCCAGGCTTGAGGACTTCTCTGCTTACTACAATTCTGCATGTAAAAGCTCACAAAAAGCTGAAGAATGTTTTACTAGCAAGGTGGAGGGCAATACTCTTAACACCCCAAGTTTAAAATCTCTTTGCGTTGATTATCTACTTCTTGAAATTTCTTATACAAGTTTTAGTCAGCAGGACTGTTTTGCTAATCTAAAGCTGACACTGAGTGCACAATATTGTGTTGTTTGGGACTGTGCCTACATGAGCTGCCCAGTTCTGATGGAGTCGAATTGGGTGACTTGGGAGCATTTTTGAGCCTAAGCGGAAATGGCAGAAATTCAAGGAGTGACACTGTGGAACAGCCACTGGTCATACAATGGTAATTGTGCAGTTCTGGTCCTCTCCATCTCAGAAAGCATATAGCTGAAAATAGTCTGAGGAAAGGCAACAAGGATTATCAAAGACCAACATCCATGTGAGAAACAAGTAAGTAAATGAGAAATCTGTTTGAAAGAGAAGTGAGCAGGCATAGGTAGTTAGGGATTGCATAGTTAGGGATTGGGACTGGTTGTTTCCTGCATCTTTCCTTACCAGAGATCAAGAGAGGAAGGGGTCAAAAGTAGCCAGGATATAGGTGAGTTGAACTCTCTGCAATGTAGTTTAGTTGTGGTACTCCTTGCCAGAATATGTTGCAATTATTTAAGTTTACAAAGATCCCAGAGAAAGCTGGTGAAAGTCATGGAAAACAAATCCCTGTGAGATTTCTAAATATATCTATATGACCAGGAATTACTTGAGCTGCAAAAAAGTTTGAAGGCAAAGGGGATACTTCAAGGGAAAATATGAAGTGACTCTGTTCTTGTATTGTCCATCTCTGAGAGATGGACACAGGGCTTAGAGGACCTGCTCAGACCAAAGATGACTCTTATGGTTTTGACATGCAGTTGGGAAAGAAGCCACACCTTAGGCTCTACCTGGGTTGTCCAGGCTTACCAGGCTGCTTTGAACACAAGGCAGCAAGAAGCACCTATGGTGCAAAACAGCACCGAAGCGTTGAATGATCAATAGATACTGCATGATAACAGAGGAAAAGGAGCAACAAAGAAAGGACCTGCAGTGGAAAAACAGGCAGTTAAAAGCTGCATGAGAGTTGAAACTCCCTGGAAATAGAAGAGTTTTAAACAGCACTTCACTCTGCCTTTGCTAGCAAGGGATGTCAGGAAAAGGCACGGTTTCAGAAAGGTAGTCTTCTGTCTAACAATAGCTGGCTCTGAAGCTCTTGATGTGTTTAATAGCTTCCACTTAACTCATGCAGAATAGATTGACTGTAAAACCACTAGAAATGTTTGAAGTTTCCTGCGTTCTGTAGGAACATTAAATGGATGAGAAGGCTTATCTTCTTTTTTTCCCTTTTTTTTTTTTTTTTTTTTTTTTTTTTTTTTTTTTTAATTTTTGAAAAAACAAACCTA
>VZRN01011460.1:817647-834169 GCA_013397935.1 Dasyornis broadbenti | reverse complement strand
TTTTTTTTTTTTTTTTTTTTTACAATATGGGAAAATACAAGCCTTCAGTGTAGAACTGAGGCTGAAAAATCAGTTTTTCAATCTGGAACAGTGGGAGGACGTGTTAAGATATGGTGAAAGGAATATCTAAGCAATGACAGAGTATGTGCAATGTACCCAAAGACCTAGTGGAATGAGGTGAGGTAAGTTTACATAGGCAGAATGGGCAATGTTTTCAAAAAAGATAAAAAAGTTGCAATGAGACATTCATTCATTCTAAGCTGAACATTAGCAGGCAGCAAAAAAAGTGCTGCTAGACTCATCCAATCAGGACTGGCAGGAGAAAGCACAGGTATGATTAAGCAAATTAATCTTTCTCTTTATTGTATGTGTCTATTTCTGTTAAATGCATGTGTAAACTACAAATACATGCTAATAACATACTAGAAAATTTGAATAGTATCAGGAAAAAGTAATATGTTCTTATGTTATAAACATGCACACCCAGGGACTCAAAGGCATGGCGCAACAGACACTGAGTCTAAAAAATCTGAAAGATCTGGTAAAAAAGAGCTGAAACTCAATAAAGTAATAAAAAAAGGTAGTTGAGAATCTCTCCAAAGTGTGTTCAGGTTTACACTAATACAACATAGTGAAAACTGTTGCCTATTTATTAAGAAATATAAAATGCCACTATGCTCCATACATAGGGAGACTTTGGTTTTACCAAGAAAATATCTGAATTTAGCTTAATATACTGTAAGCATTGTACTTAAAGCATTATCAATATTGAATGAACATGCTCTCTAAAGAAGCAGAGGTCTTTTATTCAGCATTTGACAAAAGTTTAATAGATCAAGAAGCTAGAAACACTCATTGTCTGTTTGATCTGATAAAAATGCCTTATCTGATTTGTGTACACTGAGGTCCAGAATTAACAACAAATGGGGGACCTTAAAAGAAATAATGAGAACTATTATCAAGGTGTGCCTCACACAATATCATCCTCAGATTTCAGAATGCAGAATGCTTTATTGAAACAGCTATTTTGCTGTTTAGTGTCTGCAAGGGATAACAATCACCTTTATCTCTCTGGCTTGCATTAAACAACAAAACCAACTGAATTTCTTGTAATTTTGTTAGTGCATTAATGGAATTTCATTGACCAAAATAAAAGAACAGGTTGACTTGAAAATGAATACTTTCAGAAAATGTATTTCATATAATCAAAATGATTTATAACTGTAAATAATATCACAATTCTTTTTACGAGTCACTCAAATTTTCTTTGACAGGAAAATGGATTATTCTCTTCAGAATTGGTAGTGCAGGGTCATGATATCAGAGATAGGCTGTAGCTGCTTCCTGAGAACATGACAGGATGTTGCCATTTGCACCAATATGTAGGTCTGTCAGCACTACAAAAGCAGGGTTTGGATCGAGAAAAATGTGGAAACCATTGCTTTTAGGGAAGAATAGTTTTTACACTGTTTCTTGTCAAGAACTGTAAGTTAGAGTAGGACTGATCCCTTATTTCTTGCATTGGTGTAGATAGAATTAAACTGTTTTCCTTTTCAAAGTAAATCCTTTTCTTAGAATTTCAGAATCCAGTCATTTATGTTTCCATCGAGAGGAACTTTGTCATGGGATAAAGGTTTAATCCCCAATACACTGTGCATTTTAATCAGTTTAAATCTTTGCCTGAGAACAGACATTTCACAATCAATGGATTTTAATAACCTTTGGGGGGAAATTGCATTAAAGGCAAGCAGTAATACTTTTCTGGTTTCCTCTTTGTTACTATTAATTTTCTATTTTGTTATTAAGTATCTTAGCATGAGACCCAGATCATATTTTTTTTTTTCTCAGGCATTCATCTGTTCTTGATGATTTTTTCTCCTATGAAGTTCTAATCCTCTGTTTGTGACAACATAATAATTTCCACAGCAGCTAATTGCAATATTTGTAACCTCTGATTAGAACTACAGGTGGGGATATGTAGTCAGGATCTACTGAATTAAAAACAAAACTAGTCCCAGACGAGCCAAAATAAATGGCAGAGAACAGAAGTGTTTTCATAACTGTGTTTCCAAAGCAACTATTTTCATTTTTGTTTACAAAAACCAGTGGATGTAGGTATTCTTTGCAAGTAGAGGACTTCTCTAGACAGTCTTTTGTCTAGACTCAGTTTACCTTATCATGATTTCTTTACAGGAATGGTGTACATGGTGATTGGAATTGTAGGGGTTTTTTTCCTGGAGCCACAGAAAAAGAAATCACCTGCAAAATAATGTTTCTGTCAGTCTGAGGTCTCTTCCTGGATGATTAGAAACTAGAGCAAAGCAGAGAATTTTGCTTTTATCAGCCACTATATGTTTGCTTAGAGAGACAGTGAAAGAAGAAAATATCAAATAGTTTTACTGGATCACTGAAGAAGGAGTTATTAATTTATAATTTGCCCTTACAAGGGATGTGTACTGTGGCAGTGCCCCATCACCAGTGCAGGAGGCAGCTGTAGCTCACCTGTATTTTCCGCCTTCTTGTCCTCCAAGCTGCTAGATTATAATTATCCTTCCACACCTAGCCAGGTAACCCTGAGGTAGATCAAGAAGAAATGAGAACAGAGCTCATCCCATTATTCAGTCTTCTAGTTCAGTAGATAGAAGCTACTTTTCCCATTTTTCCTAAATCTGCAGTTGCAATATTTTTTGTATTGCGTATTATGTATTATGTAGTATGTATTGTGGCCTGGATTTTTTCAATCAGAAATGAGTGGGATAATTACAGGAAAAAGTGTTTCAGAGGCAGCAGATCAGTAGCTGGCATTTTAGCCCTGAGCCTGAGGGTGGACTTTCCAGTGCATCTGGGAAACTCTTCTTTTCTGCAGTGCATTTTCTTCCTTCAGATTGTATACAGAGTGCTATACCCAGCAGGAAAGATTAAAAAGGGCTGTGACAGTCTATCCCCAAGAGAAAAATAGAGTGCAGGCATCAGAACAGCTAGACCTGACTTAGATAAAGCAAAACTATGTTTTTACTCATTCTTTGTCTTGAACCTGATTCAACCTATATTTCTTTGAGGACTGAAAATGTTTATTCAGAACTTTATTGCAAATATCAGACAGAGAGGAGTTTTAATATCAGGCTGTGCACTGTGGAAGAGTAGGAAATTTATTATTAACTAGTATTTTTTTTCTGGCCTATTATTTTCAACCAACAAATAATTGTCTGTGTTAGGAATTTTTTATTAGATTGAAGCTAGAAAATATGAACAGGTTCATAATAAAACAAACTGGAAAATCACAAACAATTTTTTTCCTCCACCTTTTATTTAACTGGCCCTTACACCTATGAAAATCACCTCCAAATCAATACTATTGATTATATTTCAAAGCTCATTAGGAGGACAGTTTGAAGCAAAGTGGCAGGTTATCAGACTTTAGGTTATGTTTGTCAGTATGGTATGTTAAAATACATTTTTAAACAACATGGTTGTGAAACCTCATTTGCCAAAACTTTGAAAACTTCAGTAATTGAAATATGTGTTCCATGCAAGGGCATTATATTTTTTCTGGTATAAATAAATCTGTTCTGCTCCAGACCCACAAATGCAGAAATCTGGATATGTACTGTAAATCCTTTTAATGTCAATATGCAGGTACCTGCATATGAATCAATTCACATAAGTCCATGACCCTTTTTAATGTTTAGATTCAGTGAATATTCACAGAATGATTGGAATTATCAATCAAAACTCCATTTATTAAACAGGATTTTAATCTCATTTACAGAAGTTTTTGAAACTGCTTAAATTTATTTTTCCACTTATATGGAAAAGAATTTTCTTTTAATAGCAGTTGTGGACTTCTCTGATGGAAGAAATGCTCTTCAAGGGAAAAAAAGTGAATATTGGTTATATAAAAATAAGTAATTTGAAACTGTAATTGTGAAGCAACTGAAATTGCCCCATAATAGATTAAATCAACTGTGGGTAACCAAGTATAAGAGAAAAAAACAATCTGAAACCACTCAAAAGTGCTGCAGACAAAGGCATGGAGGACTAACTACTTCCTCCTTTTTTCTTTCTGCTTGTTGAAGAACAATCATAAGTAATATTGAGACTACTGTTCTCTAAGCCTGGGGTAGACCTCCCGGAAGAATAAATTAAGTGAAATAATTTGCTGAGGAAGATGTAGCATATTCTTTTATTGAAAATTGTCACTTTTCTATCCTGGGCACAGTGGGGATGCCCACCTGCCTGCCTGCCTGCAGACACAGTGATCATTCCTTGCTCCTTCCTGGCCTAACCCTACCTTTCCTTAGGTGCTCCAGAGGGTCTCCCAAGGGTGTCTCCAGTTCCACTCCCTGAATCTCACCCCTTTTATTCTGCCAAACAGTGTTGGATTTTAGGGTCCAGCCTGTTATTCCTGTTATCCAATTACTTTTCCCTCATTTAGACTCTTTCTGAAAGAAAATCTGTTTATATGTGAAGATCCACACCGTTACATCTTCACAGCCCCAAAACAATGAGAATTTATTGTTTAATACTGTGTAATCACCTGAAAATAAAGGTGATGCCATATCATAGCTGAGTCCCCAACAGAAACTCTTCCACCTTGAATCCTCAAGGGATATCTCCTTTATGATTCCCCAGTGACATTTAAAAACTTACCAAGGACACACTGGGCATCTGCTGGTCAGCCTAGCAGGATAGTGTTGTGTTTGTGGTCTTTATTTCTTCACTCCACTGAACTGCAACAACCAACTGCTGAAGTAAGTGCATGAAATTGTTTGTCTTTCAGCCTGAGCAGAGTACTTAGGTCAGACAACAGAGAGAGGAACTTGTGCTTGCTGCTACAAGGATGAGATTTGTGTTAGTCCCTTGTAAAATCCTGATGCCGTCAAGGATGAGCAGAGCTGTATTTGTTCATGTGGTTTGGAAAAAGTGAAAGTGCCAGTTCCTGAATCCTTCTGGCTACTTCTCTCCCAGCCATTCAACCTCTTCCATGATAGAATTGAAGTCTCCCCCTTCTTCAGGCTCTGCAACTCATAAAGAAAGAGAGGAGAAGAGACCTACATTTTGCAGGTGACCTGCTGCATGCTGGAATAACTGGAGTTCATGACCACAAAAGACAACTAAACCTGAGAGGAATCCATATGCTGAATTATTCCTGCCTGAAAGCTTCCGAGACAACGTTTCAATGTGATACTGCTGTTACAACTGTTCCCAAACAGTTCAAAGGCAGAGGTCAACATTCAAATTGCTTCCAGTGAAAAGTTTGACCAGCTAAGTCCTCAGAAGTAGATGATAAATGTACGAAAATCTATTAAAATACAAGATACTCCATGTTTAGTTCTGAGTTTTTATGTCCATTTGACTTAAGTGATTTCACCAGACTGAACAGTGACTGAGTAATTGTTGCAATGTCAGGGTTGCTATTAATCAGTATTTCCTGTGCTCTGAAATACAATGCTGGGACATGTATTGTTTGCTATCAGCCTAAGTAATAGTTAGATGCCGTGTTACATCCCTAACTTAATCAGGCTGCTTGCTAAATCCTTTTAGAGATTAGAAGTATGTTTTAGAAAAAAAATGTAAAATATATATGAATATGTATGAATACATATATCCAGCTATATTTTGTATTAAACAAAGTGCAGTTATTTCTCCCATTCCTCTAAATGATCTACGAATGGAAAGATTTAATTCATTGGACAGATTATTGAGCAGATTATATTAATGGACAGATTTAATTTGTTTGACTACAAGTAGATCAAATATCAAAGCAGGAAAGAAGAAAATGGGCAGACACAAAAGCATCTGGACTAAGATTATTCACTTGTTTAGAATATTTTTGAGGCACTCCATCATATTAGACAATTAATTCAACAAAAGATGTACTGTCATTCTGATGAGAACTGAAGTTATTGTCAATGAATTTAGTCTCTTTGGATCAACAATTGTCTGTGGCAAGATTCTTGAATTTACCTGCTTAATTTTACTCAGAGGTGGGTTTTTTCCCCACTTTTTTTTGCCCTCTTCTACTGGGATTATACTATGATGAAAACTTTATGAATATTTTACACCTGACTAAACTTGGACCTGTATTACTTGCAGTTTTTCATGTATGAAATCTGTGTTTGATGTTTTTGTTGTTGTTTTATTTTTTTGTTTTGTTTTGTTTTAGTTTAGTTTGTGAAAAGGTATATGACTGAGGAGACTAAAGAATGGAAATTGTTATTCAAATAGTTAACAGCTGCCTGGACAGCAAGGATTTTCCATCCCACATAATTTCTAAAACCAGTAAGTCAATGCAACATTTCTATGGCTGGGATTTAGGCTTCAGAGCTTTTTTTTTTTTTAACACCTGCACAACCTAAACATGTAAGGGAAGTCAAAGCTCTGCTTTTCTCACAACCCCATTTTATGCTTCCAAACTACAGTGCTGTGAAAAGGTGCCTCAATGTGGAAAATAGTATGTGCAGTTTATGACAACTCTGATGTATTTGAACATACAACATAAAAAATGATTCTCAGTTTAAGTGGAGACATGCAGATTTTCTTGGCAATCGCAAAAGGAATAGACAAAGTGGAAGAAAATGGTTTTTTGAAATTTGAGCCAATATTAGAACATATCATATGGCATTCATTCTCCTATGTTTGAGACATTAAATAAGAAACTGAAGACAAAAATAGATTTTAAAAAAGTATCATTTTCACTCAAAAGGACAGTGCTGTTCATTTGTATTTTTTGCCCACAAAATCTTGCTACTAGGAAATTAGCTCATCATTTCTCTCTCTTCCCATTTCAAGTTTTTTTAATCAGCATTCTGCATACTTGTTAGATTTCTTCTGCAACTACTTGTTGGAGAGTTTTTCACTTTCTACCCTATCTCAAAAACTGTGTTTACTCCTCTTTCTAATGTGTTTAATACCACTTCAAGCATTTGTGTTGTGCTCTGCTTTCTTCCAGCATATTTGCCATGGGCTTTGGTTTTCTGTATTGGCTTTTAAGTATGTTTGTCCAAGTGATTACATGATAGACCTTTATTCTTCCTCTTAATTATTGTAATTTCTTTGTGTTTTTGTGTGTGTGTGTGTGTGTGTGTATGAAATGGTGCTTCACAACAATTTAGTGTATGTTCATCTGTGAACACTGGAGAGAGCTTTCATGCACACTATGAGACAATCTACGAGAGAGAGAGTCAGAAATACAACTAAAGTGGGGATAAGTGAGTGTGAAAGATGTCTTGAACTCAGAAATTTGAGAACTGAAATTTCACCTGGAAATTAATTGCTGTTATGTGCCTGCATACATCTGGCACAGATTTTCTTCTTTGGCCTAGCTCATTCTAAGGGCAAGCTGAGGACAAGTGGAAAAGAAAGAAAATACCAAAAATGTGTTGTCAGGATTGCAGCAGAGGAAGACAGAAAGAGGACAGCTGCAGGGAAGAAGCCAGGAAGAAGATGGATATGCATAGGATTGTGTACTTTACAGCAGAAAGAGATATGTAACGACCATACTAAAAATAAAAATAATGAATTAGAAGCATAGTAGGGGATAAAGATTGGGGAATATTACAAAATGAAGAGCCTACTCCTTTTGCTTGTATTTAACTGAAAAGGAAGAGCAATAATTTCACCAAAACAACTTTTTCGTTTCTCTAGAAGATTTCTATGCTGTTTTATCTGGTATTGTCATAGAAGGTACATTTTATATTCCATTTATATTTTGGCAGGGAGCTGACACTTTGTTATTTACATGCATTATGTGGTTATGTTTCATTACACAGTATAATAATATGACACAGCTAAATGACAAAGTCCTCAGTGAACATTTTAAGCGGTACACATCCCAGGACTGCAGTAAACACGCTAAATTACAAATTCATGGACTGGTGAATACGGCCATTCAGCGATATAGGAAAAGCTCATATTAATAGACAGTGTTTTCTGTTGAAAGGGCATGGGGAATAGGATAGGGATTTATTTATTTATTTACTTAAGGGCTGAGGTTAGAAGCCTTCAAGGAAAGAGTATGCAAATTTATTTATAGCACAAGGCAGAGGGAGTTTGGAGCTGTAAAGAGTTATTTAGAGTGGGAAAAAATCCTACAGACTTTAATGATGTTTTCACCACTATTTTCTACAGTTACTGAAGAAAGGGCAAAGGTAGTCACAGATTAATGGCAAATTAAAGGCAAGATTTAGCGATGAAACACTAGATTTTATTAGAAACTGATTACTCCAAAAGCTCAGTCAATTGAAAATAACAGCCTCAGGAGGCTGCACATGAGTTTTGAACTTGATCCCTCTCTGTCTACCTATTATCCTCCTTGTCATCTTCTCATGCCCATAATGTCTGCATGATGTCACACTATTTTATTTTTTGGTGTAAGAAATGTCACTTTTATTCCTGACTTTTGCTAAGAACTGTAAAAAGAAATGTGGCTGATGAAACAATGAGATAAAAACAAAAGGCATTATGTACTCTTTTTTTTTCTTTCATTCCTTCTGTCTGAAAGAAGAGAAGTCTAAAGGAATAGTGTGGGTGTGGGGGATGAGTGTGGAGGTAGGATGGAATCATCAGATAGAGAAGAAAATAAGAATAACAAATAATTCCCAAGCCTTTTACTGAAAATACACTTTGTTTTAAGGTTTCTAATTACTATTCCCCCTCCTGGAAGGGGAAAGCTAGGTTGGATAGGGCTCTGGGCAGCCTGGTCTAGTGGAAGATATACCTGCCCACAGCAGGGGATTTGGAGATTTGGATCTAGATGATCTTTAAGGTCTCTTCCAACTCAAGTGATTCCATGATTTTATTTTATGATTCTATTAATCTAAAGCTACTATTGATTCTGGATGATTATTTTGTAAAAAGATTTAACATCCGTCTTTCCCACAACAGTAGGTTTTGCTTTTCTATATAGACTGTGTTCCCTGAATTCTGTCGCAGATACTGAATGCATCCTCTCTAGTCAAGGATCATGCTAATTGTCTGTCAGTTCCTTTCTCTGTAAGATTTTCCAGCTGGTGAGCCCCTTGAAGTTACAATGATCCCAACCTATACATGCACATCCTTGGGCTAACAACTTCATGGCTCACAGTTACAATAAAAGGAGAACAAGTTATTCTAGAATGTCACAATGAAGGTAATATAGTGCAGCCTGTTGAAAATAATGAAGTGAAAGTGATAAGAAGACTTTCTTCAGAAAAGTGAATAGAGAAAGTCTATGTTTTACATTAATTCTTTGGGATTATATAAAGACAGAAGATTGCAGAGCTGAAACCATATGTGTTTAGACAAAAATAACTTAATTACTGTAGGTTAACTGAGAGCTGGCTCAGAAATCTAAGAAGTTATGAAAACACCATAGTAACAGGAGAGTATATGCAGTAAAGGACAATATATCTTTAAGATCAGAGGAGTTATATTCTGCATGCAGAATGGCTTAGCAGAATGGGAGCAGTCTGGATGGAAATGTGTGATAGAGAAGGGACAAACTATGTTATAAGGAAATAGATAAAAGTGTGCAAAACAGTGTGAAAAGAGACAGGTCAGGAAAAGTTTGTATCTGTAAGAGTTTCTCTTAAAATGCACATCATTAATCATGAAGACTTCAATTACCCTGACATAGACTAGAACAGAAATCATGAAATGACCATGAAAAGTAATTTCTGGAGGTAAAATGGAGCTATTTCTTTTCAAATCTGCTGAGCAATGAAGCAGGCCGGACATGTCTTTGAATGTATTCCCAAGAAAATAAATATATATGATTAATGACACAAAAGTTGGTGAAGATTTGATTTGTGTGATTGTAAAGCAATATCAACAAATTTTAGAGACTCAAGAGAATATTCATAAGGCTAGGAGAACAAAAATATTGGACTTTACAAAGGTAAGATATGAAAAATATGAAATATATTGAGAATAGTATACAGAATATTAAAAACATCCTAAGTCCATGTAACAGGAAGGGAAGCTACTTATGATAAAAAGAGAAAAGATAAAAATCTAGGATTTCACAATTGTACAACAATAAAAACAATACTCAGGGAGATTCCCAGGTTGCATGGATATAACTTCATTTCTTTGGCCCATTCACACTAGCTAGAGATGGTAAAGTGTTTAAAGTAAGATTAAGGTAAGAAGAAAATCAGACAAAAAAGGAGATTTATAAGTCAAACCTTGCACAGAGAGGATTATACTAAAAAAAAAAAAAAGTGACAGAAGAAATTAGAATAGCTGCAATGAAATACAGATACCTCTAAAGTATTTTCACTATCAGAAAAAGGTTTTATTTTCACAAATACACAAACCAGGTATTTTTTTCTGTTTATGATTCCTGCTGGTTTTATTTGTAATTCCACCATGAATTAAAAAGCTCAGATGATAATAAGGTACACGTAGACAATTTAAAGTTATGTCTTCATGTAAAGTATATTATACAGAAAAAAATGCTATTAGTTTTTTTGCCCTGTGTGTATGCTGAATAAAACAACAACAAAAATTTGGTTGAAGTGAACATAATGTATTGTACAGTTCACAAATAAAACAAGAACTGTAGGAGGTCTTTAAGCTATTTAAAGAATTTCATGGACTTTAAAAGCGTTATCTGTGAATCATGCTGTCTTTACAAACTCCCAAATTATTTTTCAGAGGTTGACAAGCTGAAAAATTGCATATAAACCCAATGTATTAATGTTTCTGTGATATTTTTTTAGAAATCTAAGAAAATTTTTGCTTATGGGAATAGTATACAGCTTAGCACCGAGCTATAAACAAAGAAAGAGAGTAATACTGTATTGTAGAATTGATATGAGAAAACTGCTGAGAATGTTGGTAAAAGCTAAAGCAGCAACTAAACATTCATCTACTTTGAAAAGACAGAACTGCTTGCGACGTAAAAGCATCCAAAATAAATGAGGAAAAGTTGGGTTTTAAATTTTAAGGTTATGAAAAACCTGAGAATATCAGAGTCAGTTCCACTGGAAACTAATGCTTTTTCATGACTGAAATAAAAAAGCTGCAAGGCTGACTGAACCTCAGCTGTGTCTCCTGAATGTTTTCGGCAAAAATATTCAGGGCACTGTGATATAAATTAAGAAAAAACAATGTTCTAGAAGAGAAGTTATTGGGAAAAAATATATTTGTTGTTATATACAATTGTGAAAAAGCTGAAATTCTCCACATCATTTCTAAAAAGAAATTTATAAATTGATAGCTGTTAGGAGGTTCAAAGCCTATACATTTTGTAACCTAGGTATTTAACAAGAACACTTGTTAAGTGATAGACGTGTCCTGATGGTTTTTGTGGCCAAATCGTTATCATGTGAAGGAATAATTTTTGGGCAGAATGACCTTATTAGTACAGCTAACATCGAAGAAGAACAAGGAAACTGTTGGGATGAAGGACAACAGTGTTTTCATTTTAATTTGG
Organism: Dasyornis broadbenti; assembly: GCA_013397935.1. NCBI lineage: Eukaryota > Metazoa > Chordata > Aves > Passeriformes > Dasyornithidae > Dasyornis > Dasyornis broadbenti. The sequence continues at coordinate 822,750 of VZRN01011460.1, read as the reverse complement.
AGCGGGGCACATGGGCCTCAGGGAGGCGAGCAGAGAGAGAAAGGAGTTATCTTCTGTGGAGCACAGACAACTCTAACTAGCAGACTTTCCAGACTCTGAGAAGGGCTAGGAAGGTTCTGTCTAGACTTTCAACAGGGTGAGATGACATGTCATGTACTGCGTTCTAATCTTCTCTTCCCTTTGTGTTATCTCACCATTTTACTCTGCTCATAAATTTTCTCACTGGCTCAAGAACTATAAGGTGTTCTAGACAAACAGGTGAAAGGTTCAAAAATTCCACGAATCATGAGTCCAATAACTCTCTCTCAGAAGTGGAACTAAAGTCAGAAACGTCAACATATATTCTTCTTCAGCACTGGAAAGCCTAAGATACTAATGTAGTTGCTGCCTGCTTTTAAAAGCAAGATATTCTGCCTTGCAAGAGAGGACAGGGAGCATGGACCTGTGCATACTGAACCTCTCTCTCACATCACCTTGGCAGAAGGTGATGCATCCCAGCTCTCTCACTTTCCTTCCCCAGGCAACAAATTCACAGCTTGGGTGCAAAACAGCTGGTGCCCACCTAGTTTGCACCTGACCAGGGGCTGTGGTGGGGTTGGGTTCTACACAAAGCCTGGCACATGCAGTACAGACATGAATTTGTGCTTGCCTGAGGAAACACCCAGTGTTTCTATTTTTGGATTTAAATTGTTTACATGTAGCCTCTCTACTTTTTAATTTATGCAGTGCGCTTGCGTATCAAACAGATTATAAAAGTGTTCCAGGGGAGCCAAAGGGTAAGTCTTTGTATGGAGTGCAGCTGCCCAGGTGCTGGCCAGGGGGGTGCGGGGTGCTCTCTGCGAGGAGAGACCAGGGCTGCCCTGTGCTGAACATGAACAGCAGGTTCCAACAGAACCAGGGAAGTGCATGGCTGGGCCTTGCTGCCAGGGTGGTGGTGACTGGGAAAATGTACCTCAAGAAAGGCAAAGGGTGTCACTGACACAGAGGAGAAGGGATGAAACCAGTGAGAAACAGCAGTGTGAACATGAAGGTCAGAAAAGGAGGAAGAGCCGGTGCTCCAGGTTCCACATCAGATATCCCCACTGTAGTGCTTGGACAGGATCATCACAGACAAGATGGGCATTTCCTGAAGGAACTGCAGTCTGTGGTGGGGTCATGCTGGAAAAGAGGGAAAGTATGGAAGGAAGAAACAGCAGAGACAGCAGCAACCATTATGTGTTGACCATGTAACCTCCTGGCCCAGGTCCTCCCTTGGTTGCTGGGGAGCATACAGGAATGGAAGAGTGCTCTTGAGCCTGGGAGAAGCAGGAGGAGAGACATAAACGTTTGTCTTCATTTCTCACTATTTGCATCTGTTTTAACTGAATATAAATTAGCGCTAATTTTCCTTACATCGAATCTCTTTCGCTCACAGTAGTAATTAACAAGTGTTCTTCCTGTCTTGACCCATGAGCTTTCTTTTTCTCATTTTGTCTTGCTGGATGTTGTGGTTTGATTCTGGCCAAATGCCAGGCACTCACAAATTAATACACTCAGGGCTCATGAGTGGAGATAAGGAAAACTGGGAGAAAAAGACGCACTAGGGCAGAAAATGGGCTAGAAAAGCTTTTATTGTTAACAGAATCAGAGAAGTAAATGAGGAATGACATAAAACCTTCACAAACAGCATTTCATCACTCACTCCCCCTCGCTCCCTCCCAGCAGCTGCACAAGAGAACAAGGCATGGTGGTGAGGGGGGCAGCGTAGGTAGCTCAGTTCATCACTGAAATGTTTCTCCACTGCTTAGGGGAGAGGAGACTTTTCTTCTGCATAGCTGTGGGTCCCAAATCTCACAAATGGCAGTCCGCCCAAACCTGCCATGTGCGTTTCCTTCATGGGCAGACAGTCTTCCAAAAACTGCTGCTGCATGGAGTCTGTCATCTACAGGTTACAGACCTCCGACTTGGCCGTTCCGTTTCAGGAGCAAGGTTTATTTTTTCCTCTTTGCTGAACCGCAGTCTCTCTCAGGCATCAGCATGGGCACTTAATTCAGTCTGTAAAAGCCTGTTTCTCCACTGAGACTCCCGCTGGAGTATGGTCTTCCTCCAGGCATTCACCCACTCTGGCATAGGCTGCGTGTGAATTTTAACATTCCCCATGGACTCCATGGGCTGCAGGAGGACATCCCGCTCCACCATGGTCTTCACTACGGCCCGCAGAAGATTCCTGGCTCCGGTGTCTGGAGCTTCCCCTTCCCCACCTTCTCCACTGACCTTGGTGTCTGCATTGTTGTTCTTTCCCCTCACATATTCTCACCACCTCCTCCTTCTCCTCTGGCCAAAAGAAGTGCATGCCCCCCCCACCCTTGGTCTCTTCTTAAATATGTTTTCACAGAGGTGTAACCAACATCTGTGATTGGCCCAGCCTTGGCCAGCAGTGTGTCCATCATTTTCAGAGCCATCAGGGATTGGCTCTGCTGGACATGCTCACAGCAGCCATTTCCTGGGCTCCCCTGCCACTAGCAAATAAGGATTTTTGAAACCTTTACCTTTTAATTTGATTATCTACCCAGTGTGGTAAAGTCTCAGAGTGTCATTAAAAAGTGTCTGGATTAGGCTAACCTATAGAATGGAGTGTGAGGGAAGGAAGCAGATATATACAATAAATAGAGGAAAAAGCCTCAGGCGCAGAGCAAAGTTGTATAAAGAGAAAACTGGGCACACACACAAGTACACGTATACAATACAGCATTCCTATATCTGTGTTTACTCTCAAGAGGTATTCTTCTGAAAAATAAATTACAGCAGTAGGTGAAAAGCCTACAAGGGAATCAGATAGATGAACAGTGCTGCAGAATTCTGTCTCCTGTACAAAGGGAAAGTATACATCATAGTTACTGTCACAATTGACTGTTTTAAAGAATCGAGAGCAAGTGCAACTGCTGGGCTTAAAAAAGAGTAATAACAACTGTCTTAGTGACACTGCAGCTTGTAGGCTGCTGTGACGTTAGGTTGGTGGACAGAAAAAGAGCTAGCATATCATCCATAAATCATTGAGCCTAAGCAGAGATACAGTTCCTTGGCTCTTCAACAAACCAGGAAATCAACCTGGATTTTCAGTAGCACAAATGAGAAATGCTACACAAGGGCAGTGACAGAATCCCAAGTTTCTATAAGACGGATTGATAGAGCATCTTCAACTTCAAAGTGCCAGTTTGTACTTAAATTAGGAAACTCATAAGCTGCCTTTTAAATATCAGTTCTATTGCATATGTTATCTAGGTTAAATACCTTTTCCACACTTTGGATTTATACATTCATCAAGTTACCTTTTTCTGTAAATGTCATTGAATATGTTAGGAGAGGAGACTAGGATGTAGAGCAGGTTGTACATTCATTTTGATCTTGCTTACAGGTCCTCAGTAAATACGGACAAAAATAATTAGGAGGATATAAATTCAAAAGATCTGTAGAATCTGTGATGCAACAGGCGCTTTCAACACGTGTTTAAAGGTTTAATTTGTCAGAGAGAAATTTTAAACAAGTAGATGCTTAAAGAAACTCTTCAACAACTACCAGTACTCTACAGATATTGCACTAATGTGGCTAAATCAGTAGGAAATGTCAAATATATTCAAAAAACTTTTACAAAACAGATCAGCAAAATGCAATCCTATTTTTAAAAAGGTTTTCCATCAAATCCAGAGCTTGGAAAAATAGTGTTCTGTCCAGCTTCCTGTAAGCAAAGTGTCATTCAGTGTAACCCTCAGAGCCTTCTAAGTTCGTCTTATTTCAAAATATAGTCTTGTACCTCCTGTGTCAAAGGCAAGAATAAATCACTGTCTAAAGCCTGGCCTCTCTGACATTCCTGGTTTAGACTGAAATAGATATGTTGAGCTGATCTTTCTAGAACTGAAGCAATCTTCCAGCTCTAGTTTTGCTTTGGCTTCACATAACTAGGTTACAGAACAGAGGTTTTTTTACCTTTGTGTATGCTGCTTTCAGGTTTGGGTTGCTTTGTTTTCATGCTTCATGCATAGCACATGGCAGCAAAAGAAGATACAGTAATTATCAGAGAATATATTCCATACAGAAAAACACATGGAAAAGAGAAATAGTTATGAGTAATAAAGTATCTTTATAGACTACTCTTGCACAGAAGGCAGATACATTTCTAACCTGTGGAAACTATTCCCTACTGAATAAATTGGTAAAACTCTTGTTGACTTCTAGGCAATGAGAATTTTGCCAGATAAAGACGTTGGGATATGGCTCCATATGAACTATGTAGGACATGAATGTTAAATAGAACTTACGGCCTGATGGGAGATTTTGTGCTTAAGGCTGTATTTCTAGTGTGCATTTGTACATTCAATTTTGTGCATTCAGTAATTGTACTTTGGTAGATATATGAGCTGCACAGTAGCTGCTCATGGGTTATACAATCCTTCTTCCACTTCTTGTACTGAAAAACATAAAGAAACCTAAATTTTGTGCATGTTGCATAGTGCCCATCTTATTCCATGTGTTATACTTCAAGAGACTTTCCTGCAAACTCTTTGTCTCCAACCCTGCTACAAAACATCATTTCACCAGAGCTTCAAGTTCTTCATTTGCAAAGAACTGGACAACTGAGTCCATGTTACATGCCCTGAAGCAGAAAGTAGAGAATAAAAGCAAATATTTTTACTTTAAAATACTATTTTTCTAAATTTAAATAAAAGTAAAATAAAATTAAGCTAAGGCAAACTGAAAGTATATTTTTTCTGTTTTGTTTTTTTGCTGCTTTCCACTAGTCTTTCCTTGATACTCATATGCTATTTTCTTATTTTCTCTTTTTAAAAAGTAGATACTTTGAAATCTATGATGCTTAAATTGTAAATGATTGACTGTATTTTAAGCCATAGGTACAGTAAAAGACTGAAAAAAACCAGTTCCTTAGATAAACCTAATTCAATCTTTGCTTCATTAATAGCTCACAAGCACTCAACTTACTGTCCTTGCACCTGAGGTACTATAAAAAGATATACCTTAGAATTCCTGGATGATTAACACAGAAATTTCTATATGCTTCTTTAAAACACATGATACATTTCATTGTATTATGTACAAACACAGTAAGGT
>VZRN01011460.1:792384-817587 GCA_013397935.1 Dasyornis broadbenti | reverse complement strand
GGGCAGAACAATTCTGGATGTTCTCCAAACTGTTTTCCTATGATATGGGCTAGTTACACAATTCTAAACATGCTCATGTTGGTTTTGTTTGCTTCATTTCATGAACCCGTATAAACTACAGTACCCAAAGGTCCTTTTGTTATAGTGTACGATTTATCTGTTGCAGTTGCATCAAGATTTCCTCTGTGCAGGCAAGGCATAGAACATGGGTAGTATGAAGTGAATGTGCCACAAGAGAAAAGTTTAGAGAACTGATAGAGTTCCCAAGCACCAGGAAAAGGTTAGAAGGGTCTGGTGAGGTTCTCGGAATGGGAGGTACTCTAGTTGTTGGGGGAATAAAGGTCTTTCCTCTGTTTAAAAATAAATAAAATGCTACAACATTCAAACAAACTTCAATGCCAGCTCAGCAAAGAGCATTCAAAGACTGGTTAACAGAGGTTCAGATGTGAACACAGAGAGAAAGAGAGGCAGATACACATATACACATAAAAGTATGTCATATCTATATAGTCTACCCAACATCTCCAAAAGGCCAGTCTTTGTTAAAAAAACAAGATACGGCTCTGAAGTCGACCATCAGCGTTCATCTTTTAGCTCTTCCAGATATAAACATGCCCCTGCAATTTTTGAAACATGTATCTTTTTCCTTATCACAACTCTTTTCATGTGCAAGAACTCATTATCCCAACTTATCACATATGCAAATACACAAGCTGCAACTCATTTTTCCACTGAAGTAGTTGGGGTTAAAACAGTTCAATAGTTACCTTTTCCAGTCAGCTACCAGGTTGTGACTGCTTAATAACCTGATAACAGACCTTTTACGGAACCACTCATTTTTCATTTTCTCCTTTGTCTAAAAGGGAGAATATAGACAGTAGTTAACTGTGATCATCTTAGAATTGTATTATAAACTTTATATTGCCTGTCATATACAAAGAACAATTCCCTCAAACTTGTAACTTACCTGAAAAACAAACATCAGCATTATAGTTTCAGGATTCTTTTGTATATTTGTTTCATAAGTTCATGATTAGTACATTTTCTCATATTTGTTTGTTGGGTTTTTTTACTCCTCTTTTAAGGGCTAAGGATGAATAACACAAACTGAATGTATTCAATTTCTTAGGCTCATCCTTCTTTTAGAGATCCAGTCAAAAAATAAAACTCCTATCTCACTGACACATAAAACACCTACATGACCGCAGCGAGAAAATGTTTGAATAATTTATCATTTGCAAACTAAAATGACAAGTATTGTACATATAACAATGTGCATCATCAAAGAGCACTCTTTTCAAATTGCCTCCTGATTATTTACAAAAGTTTAGGAGAAATGAGTCTGTACTGGTTGTAAATTATTAATTTTATTAAAAAAAAAAAATTAGCCAAAAAACCACTTACTATATCACATAACAATTATATAATGTCCCGTCCTCTAAACATGAACTGAGAATTCTTTTTTTATGGGAAAAACATAATACAGCAGTCTCCACAGAAAGGAGCCCATGGTTGGCTTTACTAAGTTCTCTTTCCAGGTTGCACATCACCAATTTTATGTTGCAGCTGGGAATTACATTAAATATAGCAAAATACATTTCGTCTGCAAAGAAGCTCATGAAATTTCTGATTTTGGCTGTAGTAGATTTGATCAGCTCATGAATGAGAAAGCAAATCAAAGAAAATCTCTCAGGCTCAGGGTTGTAACCTAATCTTTTCTTTTTAATCCCACACATAGAGACCTGCACTGACATCTCAGATATCCACACTCTTCTTGCTTAAGATGATGCAAATTATATGTGCACATCTCCGGATGGTGTCAGGACCCTGGGAGTGTTAGCTCTAAGTGTAGCAAAAAAGAATGTTCTGAAACACTCCATGGATTAAATGGTGGTTCCAGTGAAGCCAGCAGGAACTTCAACTTTGGCTTCCACACAACTGAGATTTTACTCTGGTTCTTTTAGGTGTGCGCTACTGCCTCTGCTGGAAGAACTATTTATTTATTTATTTAAGATTTGGCTTGAAGTAAGTACTTGGGAAAGATGATACCTTTATGCTCTTGGAGACTGATTTTTTTTTCCCCATTAGCCTCAGAGTTATTTCAGCAAGAAAAAACTTTCTCGTATTGACATACCAGTATGCACTAGACTTCTTCTTCAAGAATAACTTCTGAGAGTTCAATCTTCATACCTTTTCAGCTTTTTCCTTTTTCTTTTTTTTTTTTCCCCTCAATGTAATTATCATATGTTTGGACAGGTGAATGCTCTAGCTGAAAGACTGCAGCAAATTTCTGAGAAAGGACTGTTTAGGATGCTTACTCAAATGTAGATCTGATTGGATTGCTATGAGACTTATTCTATGCTTAGCACTAAATAAACTACATAGGATTGTCGTGTGATATTGATGTGTCTGGTGATTTTTTTTCTGTAACTAACCAGACTAAAGGCTCCCTAATGTTTCTGAGTCCTTAAGAAACTTTGAATAGGCATTAGTACTGAAAGAAAGGGGAAAAGCACATTCTTTTTAATTTTCACACTTTTGTATAATTAGTGATGGCTGTGTTCAAGGTTCAGTGCTCCCTCACTTGGATATATTAACTAACATAGGAGCTATTCCTACCAAGTTTGGATCAAATGTCGGTCAGCATTCATGTTCCAAACTTGAGTCCTTTGGTGCTGCCTCAAGGCTTGTTCTCATAATAATGATGTAGATTATAGAACTTAAACCACACGGAGGAAATAAGACTTCTATATACTTCTTATTCTGTACTTACTATAATTCTACATACTTTTTCTGTGAGTTAATACAAACTTTTTATACTTAGCTCAGCTCTTAACTTCCATTGATATGCAAACTCCCTATGTTCAAGCACAATTATATTGTAATACAAAAAGCATAGGTTAAGACTTGAATGTCTGTAACTCATTAGCTGACAATATGACAATTTTATGGTACATATACAACCCAGTGGTCAAGTATTCCACTCTGCCTACAGGCAACACATAAGGAGAAATCACAGGAGGGACTGTCCTGGAACTTATTTTCCGCACTGAAAAATATGCAAAAAAGAGTGTATTTATGGACTTTATTTCATGACATGACAGTTCCTACTTCAGTATGAAGGAACATATCGCCTGCAGGAAATATTTATTTTTCTCTCTCAAACACTATTTCATGCTTGAAGGATCCTTGTAAAGTCTTAGTCCATTTATGTGCAGATTTCCACTGTCCTGTTTGTCACTGTCCTGACCTCTGTTGCAACTACTGGAACAAATATTACCAACAAGAGCCAAAGAATAATAAAACTGTATGGTGTGGTACACACAATCACATTTGTTACATGACTAATTCAGGAAACTTGACATGGTTGACAGCCTAACAATATGAAGTACAGGTGATATTTTTCAAGGTCCTCTTCATTTATATAGTTTATGTAGACACCTTATTTCACTTCAACTATTTCAAAGAATTGAAACAATGCTCAATGGAAAGAAAGCAGAGTGCAATTAGAAATGCATGAAGGTTAAAGCTGGTAAGTATTGACCTTTTCTACAGGCCTCTTCTGTAAATCAATATACTTGCCTTTTGAGTCTACTTGTACTTCAGAGAGCTGTAAGATCTTGCGACAACAAATTTTATAGTCTCAATACCCACTGGATTTCAGTAAACATCTTATTGTCAAAGACTCAATATCATGAGGTGATCCAGAAATGCCTTGCCTAAATCTGGAAGAGTGTGGAGATGTTTCAAGATCCCATCTTTGAAAGACAGAGGATATTTATGACACCTGTAGTAACAGACTTTAGCAGGACCAGAAGAAGCCAGAATCACTAATCAGCAGAATAAAAAAGCTATTACAAATCCATATATTCCTCTTTAAAACGGAGCTAAAAGGAAGTAAATTCTGCTGAGGGAAATAGGAGTGATCTTAGCAGCAAATTGAAATTTAAAATGTGTAATAAAAAAAGTTTGGAGTAAAAGTTGCTATGAGACTAAATATATTAAGAAAATGTATAGTAAGCCTCCTGTGTTGAAATGAAGGCAAGGGCCATGAAGTGACATAATTTGGTTGAATTTCAGGAGATGTGACTGAAGGCTTGCATTTTGAATGCCACGGACTGTGATCTTACTCAAAATTGGTTGCTAAGCGAAAACTGCAATTGTCCCTCCATAATGAATTTATCCTCTCACTGCAATGCTGGCAAAGGGTAGCAACAGAAAATATCGCATTTAAAATCCAATCCTGATAGACCCTGGGTGGCTTCATTAGTTTCCAGTCCACCTTAGTAAAAGCTGTTGAAGGATCAGGGATGGTAGACTCTAAAACTCTGGAAATCTTTGTAATAAAAATTTGAGCTCAACTGAGGCTCTACTCTTGTTGAAAAGGAATTTGCAGTTGCTTGCTTTTAAATAAAAAAGGCCAAATACCCACTTCACAGATGAGTTATCCATAAAAGTCCCCATCTCCACCCCAGTTCTTATGAATTCTACCCTGCTACCAAGAAAAAGCAAGTGAATGATCACAGAAAGTCTGGCACAACCACAATAAAGCTTTCTTCTAAGGTGTGCAGTTGGGCCCATCACTTGTTTGAAATACATTTTAGCTGGCAGTCTTGTAAGAAGTCAGCATTCTGAGCAAAAAATGCAGAAACCTCTTCTGATGCTATCATTAGTCAGGCCTGTTATTTAGAATGCCTAAACATTTTTTTAAAGTGATTGAAGACAATGACATTTTAAATGTAATATACCAACACTCTGCTAATGTGTTCTTAGACATCTATTTTATCATGAGCGTATTTGGGCCACATGAACAAGATTTTTTTAAGAAATCGTCTAAAAATTACTATGCAGCAAGTCTGTTCTCCCTGCACTTGGTATGTATCACACATAACAAGTTCAAGTTTAAGTGCTGCTGTAACAACTCCTTGAATCTGACACCTGATTTTTTATTATGTTTAATGCATGTTGAATGTAAGAAACGGGGGTTTGGTCAAGAAACACAATGAGCTAGTAGAAGTCATACAGAAATGCAACATGATATGGTGTTTTTAAAGTCTTATCTCAAAAGACAGTGACCTGTAGAGAAAGCACAAAAGCCAAAGAATAATTTGAAACTTGTATTCCTGTCATCAGACATAAAGGACAATTTAAAAAAAAAATATCTGCATCACAGGCATTTTATGTGTGCTGTATTTCAGTGCAGCAGTGTATGAATGACACTGGGAGTCACATTCTGCAGAGACAGAAAAAGTTGTTGATTTGTTGCTAAAGCTGCACTTGTTATGCAGGCGAATGACAGCGAAGGCTGTCTTATCCTCACCTGGTGAAATAGCCCAGGTGGTAATCATACATCCTACCCTTAACCACCTTGCTATATTCCTTGATGTATCCTATGAGCAAAAACGGTCATTCCTATCTTCCTGCTTGCTTCAAGCTGTCCATTTAGTTGTTACATTTCTTAATGTACCTTAATTCAAAATCTATATAAAATGTGAGTTTATTCTGGAGTGCAAATGAAAATGCAACAATAACAGCACTGGCAGTTGAATGATATGTTTCAGATTATTAAGTTCCTACTTTTTTTCCTACTTTATATTTGCATTCACTATCTCAGATTTTAATAATTTCATAGCCTGAAACAATTCCACACTCAGAAACTTTGCCCTGCCTTTCAGCTTATTTATCGAACTTCACTGGCAGCTTGAAGGCCTCCGGCCCTCCTAACTCAGTCAACTGTTAATTAATCACCACTGTTAATGAATCACCACTGTTTCAAGCAGCTTTCAGTTCAGATAGTGTTTCTATCCACAGGCTGTTGGCTTAACCTGCCACAGAAAAATTTCATGAGATGCTATCAAATGCTCTAACAGATTGCTTCTATCTTTGAGCCCTCTTTTCGCAACGTTATTATTGTCTTATATCACCATACACGTGTGTATACAATTACAGTTTTCTGGTAACATTCTTTATAAACTAATAGTACTTCTTTTTCATGTTATCCTAATAAAAAGGCTCAAAGAAGCAACCAGAACTTTGAATGTCAAAATCTAAAGATCAGTTACATTTTTAGAAAGAGTAGGAAATATTTGGGAAATGTGAAGTTGAACAAAACCTCGTGGTGTTTAAGAGCTCATTCCACTATGAAGAACAATTGTTATTTAAACATCCCTTTGTTTGTCTCACGTAATCATATGACAGTACTCACCTGAACCTAATGGTATGTAAAATATCTATTTTCACTAGGACATCCAGAAAGACACTATAGAAAATTTTGGGGATGATTTATGGGCTATTATTTATACAAGAAACTAGATATTTTTGCTGGCACCACTGAAAAGACCCTGGCACCATCCTTCCACCCTCCCTTCAGGTATTTATTTACTTTGATAAAATCCCCATGGGGCATTCTCTTCTCTAGCTTGAGCAGTCAGAGCTCTCTCAGTCTTTCCATCATCATCTCTACCTTTAACCTTACCTAATTCCAAGAAGCAATGATGTCTTTACATTTCTGTCAAATTCACTGATGTGGAAGGTGCAATTGGATACCACCCTGTTAGACTAAGCTTTTCCTTCTCCCATCAAATGGTCATGGTAATTTGGCTATAACAATCTTCAGGTCCCTGAGGAGACTACCTGAGCAGCCCCTCTCCTAACTCTGCCTTTAACTTTACTTCTTCTCCAATTATTTCCTATGTGAAAACTAATAGTTTGCAATTACTGCTTCCATTGTAGATTAGCTAGCCACAGCCCATGAGGCCCTTTGAACAAATCAAGATGTTCCAGCAGGGTTTATGAGCTCTGTTCCCTACAGAAAACTGGGGCACCAACTGAACAGCTATTTTCATACTTGTGAACAGTCTTCAGTTAAAAATCACTGACGTTAGTTTTTTGTTATTCTAAATGCTGTGCTCTAGAAAGACGGGGGCAGGAGAAGAAACAACTTGAAACACTATATAGAAATGTCACACGAGCACCACCTGAAGTTGATTTTTAGGTGTTGTTTACCTGCTTGTAAAAGCTATTTTCCTTCAGCGGACTGTTTATCATAACCAGTCAGGAAAGCTAAGAGAGGTGTAATTGGATATGAAGATGTTTCAGAGAATTTTAATATCTTTAGGAGAACACTTTATTGGGAAACATTACCAAGATGCAGTATAAGCACTTGAGGACAATATTTGCAAGATGCAACACTTAACACTTGTTTTTCAGGTGAGTCCTTTTTCCCCCAAAGAAATTAAAAATCCTCCTTAGAGATATTCCTCATCAAGATAAATTCAGGAAGATTGAAAGTCTGAATGTAATTACAGAAACACCATTAGTTATTTCTGCTCACAGAACACGCTTAATTTTGTCAACTTCTTGTGTTTAGCTGTTTTACAAAAATTGATCAAGACATGCTGCAAGTGCATCAATCTCTCAGTCCTAATAAAAGGCACGTGGTTATCACATCAAAACGACTGATAGGTTCAAATATATAAAGCTTCTTAGCAATGTGACATCTGCGTGAAACGTGAAGCCTTTAGATAGCTCATAACTTCCCAGTCTTCGAGTTGAACTTAAAGAAGGCATGACAGGGTAAGCAAGGCCAAAGTCAAGACCAATGGTGGTTAACGTGTATCTGTGTGTGTGTGTTAAGTAAAAAGGTTTTATGAAACACAAAGAATTAACTTGACTCAGTTGACTTTGAGCAACATCCTAGACGTATATATAGCATTTCCATTTTTTGACTTTTGAAGCTTTCATGTATGTCCTCTCGACATATACTTACCATGGCTAAAAATGGAGTTTTGGGTAGCTAGTAGCAAGGTGGATAGTCTGAGCTAGAAGCGATCCATGATGGTAGTGTATTCGTAGATAGACTGTGCCAGGCACTCTGCGTTCATGTGTCTGGTCTGAAGCTGTAAGTCTCTTGGGAAGAAAAGAGATCATTTAAAGGATGACAGGTGATTACTGTCAGTTGAAGGAGCAGATAATAGCCCTTGGAAATGAAAATTAAAAAACTAAACAACATCTGATACTTCACCAAGAATGTAAATTCATTTCTGAAGACAAATATGCCTGTCAATTGAACAGATTCTTCCCTTTCTCCCTCTTTTAAACTTTGATTTCCAGCTCAGATTTACTAGACACATTTAAGATTTATTCCTCTGATGCTATTTTTACTAGTTCCTTTATAGACTAGAACTGCAATTTTAATAGGTTCTAAAAAAGAATCCTTTTATTTTTAGTACACAGAACACTGTGTACTAAATGCAATGCAATAGAAGTTGCACAAAATACTTGAACTTTAATACTTGTACTCTGCATTTAAGAATAGAAGCTGGTAGATCACATTTTTTTCTACAAAAACTGTTATGTAAAGTTTTTATTTAAGTAAATGCTTGATTATTTTCCCTTCTTGTGTTCCATATATTGGGAATGAGATTTGAGAAATTGTTTGTGAAAACAATAATATTTATCACACAATAGATATTTTGAATCATAATCCTTATGGATAAAGTGCAGGTTTCAACTCAAATGAAACAGAAGTTTGCAAATAATGTTAGGGAAATTATAGTAATAAGAGAAAGCTCTAAATAGTATAACTATTATTATTTAAAAGTCATAGAGGAAATGATAGAAATATTTCTACCTTTTAAAACATGGTCAGTTGGTACATAAATACTTCTGCTTTTTGAATAATTTAATTTGCATAAGATCTCTTCCCAAATTCACTACTTTGGAAAAAAAATGGACAATTAAAAGTGTCATAATTAAATTATGCTGTATTATCCATGGTAATAATAATTCATAATAATTTACAATGTAATCACAATCTAATTAAATTAATATTACAGTAATTCCTTTATATTGGTGCAGTTTACTTGTATTGTTGATCAATTGTGACATTAATACAAACTATGCTGAAGTAGACGCCATCATGCACAACTACATTTGTCACCACAGAACATTATAACCATGACTATTCTGCAGCCACAAAAGTATTATAGTTCTCTTGTTTGTATCTGCTTTAAATAATTCTAATACTGAGTGTCCAAAACCTTTCTCTGAATCTAAAACTATATATTAATGGCCCAACATTCAATAAAATGCTTTCAAACACACAAAGAAGATGAACAAGTATCCAAGAAAGACATTAGAATTTTTTTCTACAGTCTAGAGACTGTAGTTCAGGTAATAAACAGCTTGGACTACAGCATGAAAGTTGCAAAAATTCAAAGCAGCCCAAACCCATTGATCTCACTACGGCATTAGCTGGCTGATTCTAAAGGCAAAAAATGTAAAAAAAATGTTAAATCTAAACTAATGTGGCCTCTGCATTAATTAAATTCTTTCTTGCTTCAGCAAAAAAAATGCTTGTACTGTACAAATCCTACTATTGCAGAGAAATTCCTTAGATACACACAGCTTGGCTAGCCTTAATGTACTCTGCACTGCTGAGGATCTCAGAAAAACTGGAGAGATACAGTATATATTAATGATAAAGATTTTCTAATCACTAAGTCACACCTACTTGTCAAGCAGTTGATCCAAAGAAGTAAAACTAAGAATTTTTAAATAGAGGGAGTAAAGCAAGGAGTGTTCTCAGAAAAATGAAGGTCACAGTTCCAGAATATTTACTTAAAATGCAGATACATCACCAGAGAGGCAATCCTTTGACACCAGTTTAGACATATAACCTTAGTGAACCAGTTAACTGGAGCCTCATAGTCTGTTTAGAAGTTGAGAAAGGTTTACATGACTGCAACTGTTTTATCCAAAGAGATAGGAACTGCTCATCTCTTTGGCTTTCCTGATTTAGTCTGTGCATCCTTATCAGGTACAGCAGTGCTTACAGGCAGAAATACCTTTGACAGAGAAAACAATAAAGGTATTTGGGCAATAGACTGTGAAATAATTGCAATAAAATAGGAGGATTTTCTTTGAAATAATGCCTGAATACTTTTAAGCCCTTTTGCATAAATCTGACTTGAAATTTTATGTTGATATACATACAACCACAATAATGTAATGTAGAAATTCAGTAGATAATAATGATCTAAATCAAAATCTTGCTCTGGGCAGAAAGGAAGGTATCAAATAGGAAAAAAATAACTTATTTTTACTTACAATAATGTTTTTACAGTCTAATAATCCAAAATAGTACAGAAAAATGTAATTAATAATAGTTAAAATTTCTTTACAAACTTCTATCCCACACTTTTCTTTGTTGCAATGTTCATCTTTCCAATGTCCATCTGAGTCCAAAGGCCAAGAGCTGATCATCTCTCAGCTGCCGCAGTGTTGGTAGTGATAAGAAGTCATCAGCAAGTGGAGGACTTTGGAGGAAGAAGCATAAGGTTTATGGTGGAGTTTCTTTCCTTTCGGTCTCAAGTTTGTTTCTACAAGCTTTCTCAAAACATTTTCATTTCCATTGATCCCCCAGCTATTTCTGATGCAAAGAGCTGTTGTTTGCCATCCACTGATTCCCTGGGCCTGTGGGACTATTGCTGCACAAGGTACTTTTAAGGTGCCACATCTGGAGTGATTTCACCACGCGGTTCTTGTAACAAGCTAAATCCAGCTCAGGCTGAGCCAGCCTGGATGAGACCTGAGACCTTGCACTGGCCAGTCAATACAAAGCTTGTGGCTTTCTACTAGCAATGCCAGAAAATCATATTCACCACCCTAGACCCACCACCAAAGTGAACAGAAACATACCAATGACTTTTATCTGATGGGACCTGGCTCAGCTCATGCATTCCTTCAGGTAAAATGGAAAGGAAACAAAACTGTCCTTGTGTTTCCTGAATGTAAAACAAATTATTAGACTGTCAAAAATTCAGAGGACAAATGTCAATCTTTTTTTAAAACATTCAGTATAGTTAACATTGCTAAGAAAAGGCACTGCTTTCAGTGGTTGAAGTGTAAAATTGAAAGTATTGAAACACGGTGAAAAAAATCCTTTCTTCTGTCTAGCTAGATGGGAGACTTAAAATTACACATATTGGATAATGTGTTCAGAGGTAGAATTGGGAAAGTAGAGGTAGCAAAACCAAGCTGAATTCCCAAATTCATAATCCATTTTCTATTTATTAATCTGGAGATTGTTTTCAAATAGAGCTGTTTTCTTATTCATGCAGTCTTTTTCATTGTTATGTAAACAAGTCAAAGCTCCATTTGAGACTGACCTGTTTCAAATGTGGAATCAGAAATGTTCCTTATTAGCTTTCAGTATATGTTTGATACCACTGTATGGTTTTGTTGTTATTTCTTTGAATTAAACAACGTTAATATCCATATTTCTCCATGTAGAAGTTTTTCCTCATACTTGCTTGCTTCCTTACTTTAATGCTTCTTTGTTTCCAAATCTTGTTCAAGATAAAATGAAAATGTGGAAGAGAGTTATAAAATAAATATGTTTGAGATGAATGGCTACATCTTTCATAAATCTGTTTTTTAATTATAAATGAGCTCAACATAGTAATGCATTTTACTTTAATTATGAGTTTGATGACCTTCTTAGAGCTGAAAGCCATTTCTCTTTATTTAATGACATGCATGTGTGTGTTTCAGGAGTTTTGTTGCTAAGTGATTTCCAGTGAAGCTAGTGAGACAAATTAATGAAATGTCAGATAATATTTTGTAGTGTTTTTATGGAATGGCATTATTGGACCAAGAAGAGACTCGTCTCGTGTTTGCAAAATCTTCAGATTTTGAAGGTTTGAGAAAGCATATCAAATCTGAAAATAATCCCCCCCCATCTCCCTGCTTTACCACATCCAGCTTGTGCGTTTGACCACACAGTACCTTAGGCTAGTGATAGATAAGTGCAATGCAATTTTTCCCCATTACTTTACAAAGGTCCAAAGTATATTTGAATCTTGTATTTCCCGGTTTCTTTTCTTTCTCTTGTGTGCTCACTCTTTTTACATAAGCATCACAATTTTTCTTTCCTGCAGCTTTGTTTCTGGAAGAAGCTAAAGTGCACTGCATCTGACATATAAAGTGTATAAATTCAGCTTGAAGATACGGAACTTGTCAACTTCAGAGTGTATCTGCAGCAGGTGGAAGTGACACAGCACTGACTTCAGTGCAGTTCTGTCACAACAATGATGGAACTTGGGCTCAGCTCCACAAACAGTTTAAAAACACTGTTTATAACAGATTTGTTCATAAGTAATCTTTTTCACAATGGCAACCCAAAAGAGTGGGATTTTAAAATGGAAAAGGCTCAAGCAATTCTAGAAGACAACTGGTGTAGGATTCTTACACTGCGTCATGTTTCAGAGAGGAGAGAAAACCACATTTACTCTGGGATCAAGGATTTTAAGGTTTCAGTTGGGAAGATAAAGGATATTAATAAGTGACAGAGCATCTGGGTAGCAGCTAAGTATACCATAAGGAAGAGGTAAATGATATATGTCCTTTAGTTGCAGGTTATATGTGGTCTTAATATGCAATTTTTAAAACTGATTCTTTAAAATGGTTACTGACATATTGATAGTACATGAAGGAAAAGAAAGCATTTTCAAGGATAATTGTGTAGAGAATCCAGCCTTTACCACATTTCAACAATTAATAAAACTCCCTGACCTTTCTTAAAGAAATGAACCACAAGTTGTTATTTTTGTTTTCTTTTTAAGACAATGAAGCCAAATGCATTGTCTAAAACACAAGTGTTAAGCTAAATTGATTTAGGCTTTGAGAAATTCAGGGAAAATTATAGTTTGGACATATTCTAATTTAGAAAACATGAATTTTGCAATAGCTTTTCTTTCTCACTCTGACTTTCCTCTAGATCTTCTTTTTCTCACTTAATAAAATACCTCCACACATTGATCCTGCTGGACCAAAACCGTGTTTGTGTTATACATTATTAAAGTAGTGTCAGATTCATGATATAGTATGCCTGGGGCTTTGCAGCAGCATTATTTTCCTTGGTGTTCCTTAAAAAATACTCAAGGGATTCTAAGGCAGTATTAGCTCTTTACAATGTACTGCATAACCTGTTTAGTTGTATGACATTAAGTCACAAAACAAAATCAAAGGTGGTGGTTCCTACATTCTACTTCAGTTATTTCTTGTAGGCAGGCTTTTCAGTCCCCACAGAAAAGGCCTAATAGTTGAGAGATGGTATATATTTATTTATACTAAATCTGCCACTGAGGAAGTCACACAGATGGTGGTTAAAGAGAATAGCTTGACGTTTCTCTGTGAGAGCGTGTACCAAACCTGAAAGTTTCTCATTTACTCATGTACCTACAGACTTAATGCACTCCTGCTGCAACCTGCTCAAACAGCAGTGCACACCACTCTAATTTTTAAATTAGTCAAATCTTGTCCCTCTTCTCAGGTTTGAAAGTAAAATATTCTTCATGTTTCTGTGTGACAGAAGAGAGTAATTTTCAGCTAGAGAGGAAGATGATACAAGAAAAGGGCATGTATTTCAATTGCAAAGATTAAATGGTAAATAAAATAGATATCACAGCAGTCTGCATCATGATATGTAGGTACCATGTGTCCTGTGAGAGGACAGAGCTGTGAAAGGATTGCCTTTTGCCTGATTCTGTTTGCTGCATGAGCCAGGTGGAGCTCTCCCTGAGAGAAAGTAGGTCTCTTCACAAAAACAACCTAACATGTTGAAGTAGAAACCTGATTTCTGCTAACTTTATTCTACCCTCTAAAGAGAATGAGAAAGACTGTGAGCTAGAGACTGTAATACAAATAAACTGAAAGACTTCAGCAAAGAGCAGGGGGAAGGTAGGTAGGTAGCTCTCAGAGGTTAAAAGGTAGATTTTTCCTAGGAGAAAATGGGCAACAATTTCTGAGGTAGGGGAGAAGTCTGGAAGCGATCTTCAAACAGTTCCACAACATTAAGACTTGCTGAACTAAGTGAAGGCAGAGTCCTGCCATGCAACAATATGTTGTGCAGGCTGTTGTGCAGTCCTTTTGTTCCAGGGTCACACTCTAGAGATTCAGATTTTTGGTCGCAAAAGCTGCTGTGTGCTAGTTGGTGTTCCAGTACAGAAAATCAAGGGCCTTTTAGTGTCTTGTGTCATACTCACTTTTCAGAAAAGTTCAGTACTGTGTCTTACTAGGGATGTTGTTCCATGTTAGGAAGACATTGCTGAAATTCATGGTTTACCTGTACTTAGTTTGCACTGAAATGTGCAATACCTACAGTGATGCAAAAGTCATGTTTGAATGCTGTCCTCATCCCTGTGTCAACCAAGGGTGAGCCAAGGGAACATGCAATATTTCTTGTCAACAAGCTGTTCCTGTGAATAGTAGGAGATGATAGTGCTGCTTTCATATCAAACACAGGCAGTTTACATCTCTCTGCTAGGACTGCTATCGGTACTGGTAGTCAATATAAGCAGTGATTTTTGGACTTGAGATTCCAGATCTTTCCTCCTGAGAACTGAGCAGAATCAACCTAATTAGCATTTTTAACAATAGTTACACAATTGGATGCTTTTCACAATTATACTTTGTCTAGGGCAGGCTGACATAACTGTGTCAGTTAACCTTTCCTTTTCTCCTCACACTGAAAGTTTAGCAACCCACATGTTGCCTCCAGATAATTATATAAATGAGTTATAAATACTTTATCAGAGTATTAGGCATGATGGCCCGGGTCAAAACTTGTTAAATCACTGAAAATGTCTAGCATCTGACTTGTTCTGCATCAGTATATTCTATTCTATAATAAAAATATAAATAAAACTAGGTGGGCTTCGTTAGTCGGATTGTTTATCAATTTCCCGCTCAGGACAGCTAAGCATTTACTGAGTAGATAAGGACTCATGATACCCACACATAATGAAAAAATTACACATCTGAAGACAGAAAATAATTTAGCACATTACAGTTAACACATTTTTCTGAAAGGGGAATAACAGGATGACCGGTACCTTGCTGTACCCTTCTCTTGTCTCCACCTTCACTTCACACCTCCTTCCCTAAGCCAGATTTACTGTAACAGCCATTTTGCAATATAGCAATTGAGACATACAATCCAATGAAAGACTGCGTGTCACTGTGCTCTTCCCTAGTGTCTTATATGGTCTTTGTTGAAGGATTGCTGCAAAACAGTGTTGAGAAGAGTGGTAGGCAAGCATATACAAGAATGTGTTGTGTTTTAACTCTTTTGTGTCCCTTGGGAGTGTTACATTGTTGAAAATCAGAATTTCCAATCCCTCTCTCTTTCCCTGTAGCAACCCCCACAGTTCAGAGAAATCTTGAAGTCCACTAGAACACACTGAGATATTTAACCTCAGTTTATTTTTCTTGGCTTTGGCACCTCAGCAAGGTATGTCACATTATATTTAAAATATAATTTGTTTTTTAGCCATGCCTTTTAAAAAATGACAAAGCATTTTACCAATCACTTTTATGAAGTGAAACTGCAAGAACTTCTGCATTTTTTTAACAATAAGGAGACATTTTACCTGTGTAGGTTTGTTTGTCTGGATGGGGTGGAGATTTTCGTTCAAAAATAGATCACATCACCTGAGGACAAAATAAATCCCTTCTATATAATGAATAACGTGAAAATTGTTATTGCTGCATCATTAACAAATGTCTTGTTTAGACATCAAAAGTGCTTTCTCTAAAAGGTGATCTCTTGTTCACATCACATTTGCTCATCTGAAATGTTTGTCTTTAAAAATACACATAGGACCCCAAAGGCAAGTTTTAGAGCTGTATGTTTTGAAGCATTGATCTAAGCATTGTTAATGGAAGTGTTATCTAAATCTTGTAGAAGTAATGAAAATTTCTCCAGGTGTTAAACTGCAGAATCTTCTGTCACTTTGATATAAGGGTTAGACGACAAACTGGATTGCCTTGTCCATCAAAATGTAGTTGGAGAAAATTTCACTGACTGCTCAGGTAAGAGTGACAAATATACAGGAAAGTTGATGTGGAATTTATCAAATTTAAAAATACTAGGTGCTTACCAAAAACTCACAAAAACCCAAACCACAAAACACTAAATGAAGAAAAAAATGCAAAATCCAAATCAACGAAACAACACAATCAGGAAAAAAGCTGGTGCAAGATGATGTTAAGTTTGCATAAATTTATTTGGCTCAAGAATAATTTTAGGCTTGGATAACAGTGGTTTTTGCTGAATGAAACAATAATGACTTTATCTAAAAGGACACCTTTAAGTTTATTTGATTTAAGTTCCAATCACTGCATAGACCGAGAAGAAAATAACCATATTACATTCACAGGGAGTCTAAAACAAAGGTGGATGAAGTTTGGTTAAAAACAGAGTTGCCTTCAGCTTTGTTCTATAAAGTTAATCATTATCTTGAGTTTTAAGCTGAGCTATGAGAAAAAGAAAAAATAGGGTGTACAGTTTTGTTTAGTAGAATGATTTCCTTAAAGGCAACACATTATTTGGCTTGAATTATTGGGTGTAAGAGTGGCCAGATGGAAAATTCAATTTACATTTTATTTTAACTGATGTATCAACTATTCCATTGACAAAGAGAGGTGTTACTTTGGTGAGTGAGAAAAATGTTATTTTCTGCTTATAGTTGCATTAAAATGTTACAGTATGTTAGAAGTTTTCACTCAAAGCCTTTTCATCACTATTGCTGTTTCCCAGACTCCTCCATTTTTAGCTGTTCCTAGAAGTGAGAGCTCTAGAAGGTGTTACTATGGCTGACATTGTGCTGCCATTTCCTCCATCCCTCCCCATATATAGATGAATGCACAGTGTATTAAGAGGGCTGCATATGTTAAGGACTTTGTCAACCCACTTCAGGGTCTTAATTGGTTTGCTGAGCCACTACCAATATTTCCTCAGTTTTCTTCAGCGAAACTGACAGCTTAAGAGAACAAGAGTTCAATCCCTGGCTTCCCAAATCTCTCACCCTTGTTAAATCACCCCCCTTTTTTCAAGAGAACAACTCAAATACCCAAAGCATGGATTGATCTTCAAAGCTAAAAAGGAACTCGTGCTTTACTGCTTGAGAAAGGAGAAGATAGAAAAGCAGTAGTTAAGCTAAGTTTTGGCTCACTTGACCTTCCCGTCTGCTTGTTCCTCTTCCTCCTTGCTTATACTTTTCCAAAGGCAAAAATGCAATTATACAATGCCCACCAACAGTAACTAACATTTTCCATGGGCTTATGCTTGTCTCACAGATCTGGGACTACAGAATTGTGGCATTGATTCTTTTTCTAGCAGATATCACAAAATCACAGAATAGTTTGTGTTGGAGGGGACTTTAAAAGTTCATCTGGTCCAATCCTCCTGCCATGGGCAGGGACATCTTCAACTAGATCAGGTTGCTCAGAGCCCCATGAAATCTGACCAGGGAAGTTTCCAGGAATTTGGCATCTCTCACTTCTCTGGGCAACCTATTCCTGTGTTTCATCACCGTCATTGTAAAAAAAATTATTCCTTGTATCTAGTCTGAGTCAATCCTTTCTTAGTTTAAAACCATTCTGCTTTGTCCTATTGCAACAGGCCCTGCTAAATAGACAGGCCTTTCTATACAGACACTCGTGGAAAGTCTTGGTGTTCTATCATGAAAAGAAGTGATTTTGTAGATGCCGCTTGTTCCCTGGGCATGTTTTCATGGTTGCAGCTTCTGACATATCTACAATTTGAGATCTGTTTTCTTTTTGCACAGGTTTCCTCCCCAATCTCTATTCTCTAGAACCTTCTAAAGAAGTATGCATCTGCCCTGAAATGCTGAACCAGGTCAGCACGTTGATGGCATTTTATTTCGTAGTGAGACAAAAGAAAGAGACAAGATTTAGAAAGCATAAGAGTTGGAAAAGCAATCTATTATTTTCAGTTTTCAACTTTAGCACTCTGTTTCTGGCAAGAAGGTTTGTATAAGTTCAGTGACATGGCAACTCTTTGTACTCCTTCTTTAAAAATCTGGCAAAGAATAAGAACTCTTTCTAAACCAGAAAATGTCTTATTGGCAGCAGTTTAATTTTCTTATATTAGAAAACAACTACATTTCATGAAGTATTAGAACAGCAGTATTTGAACTGGAGACATGTTTGCATTTCATGACGTTCTTGTTTGATTTCCTATGCTATTTTATTAATGATATTTTTCTATCATCCTGACTTATTAATTTCATGTGAAATGTATATTTTATTTTGATCAAATGAGAGCACTTTTAAAACCCATTTAAAAAAAATCTTCACTCTGACTGATGTATATTGATAATCTTGGCATGGCTGAAGCAGAAATTTTGCAAGCACCCACCAGAATTTGGCTATGTTTTATTATGTTTTACTTTCCACAGGCTGGAAATGAAACTGCAAGCCTTGAGGAACACATCAAATACAGAGAAGGTTTCTGTAAAAAGACCTCTCTGGGGACAACTGGGGGTTAAAAGAGTTGCTGTTCTGAATTGCAGCCCCATAGGGCTAAAACTACATCTGATTACAGTTAAAGAAATGCCATAGAGTAGGGAAAAAAGAAATTAGAAAGAATGTTTTGTATTACTTGCAATTCATTCCATTCCTCCCCTTAGGCAAACAAACCATTATCTTTGGTGATGGCAAAGTCTTTGACATTATAGAAAACTTTCTTGCTTTACTCTAAGCCCAAGAATAATATTTTTTAAGAGGTGGGTGAAAGAAATAAGAATTAATAAAAGAAATGTTCAACTTTTAATTAAGTTTAGCTGAGAACAGTCAGATTAATGATTTGCTTTATTTTTTTCCTCAGTATCAGAAATCCTATATCAAACCCCTTGATTCAGTACAATGTAGTTTACCATGCAGAGAAAATTCCATGGCTTCCTGCATTTCCATACCTAATCTTTTATTATCCTATAATCAGCTCTTATAGCCCAGAGCATTAATTTTTATCTTCTGAGGAAGTTTTAAATGGACATCAATACTGGGCAGTCTCCTTCCGCCCCTTTTCCTCCTCATAGTCAGAAAACACAGTAAGCACCAAAACTATGTCTAAACAGCCCAAAATAAATTCAGTTGTATTTCTCCAAGCTGCACACTTTGGTGTGGTTCAAAACGTTATATTAATATGATAATTCTGTAATTTTGGCTTGCATTTTTAAAATTTTTGGACAGTTTGCTATGGCTCCTCATACATACCTCCAAAATGCTTTCAGCTAATTTTTGTTCTAATTCATATTCTTATTTGAGGGCATTTGTGATTTCCACTCCACATGTTTTAATGAATTATTCTGTTGAATAATCAAGATGTTGCAAGTGACAAACAGGGTGCCAGTGCACTTTTATACAACAGAGAAGAGAGTGCTCTTGCAGGCTACATATCTCCAGGATGGCCTACTTTCACTACTGTGAAGTGCTGGGAACATTTGTAAGTGAATCCATATTGTCCACTTCCCATTTCCCTCAGTAGCTGTTCATGGAAAATTATTGTACCTAATCTGCACTGCTGGGATAGTAACCTAGGAAATTTATTTGAATATTTCTGTGTGTCCCAGGCCCAAAGACAAAGAGACTGAACCTCTTTCTAAGAAGTAGAGGCACAGCATCTTGCAATTGGTACCATATGGTTCAATTGACTTAATTAAAGAATTTAATTCAAACAAAGGGGCAGACTCTGAGCTAACTATAATCATTCCAATTATAAAACCAAAGAGGTGGTTTAATGGTCAGTAGCATTAAATCCCAACAAACCAAACAGTTCAGAATGAGGAAATGAAGAACCAAAATGAAAACATTGTTCTGTTACCAGGAGCGGAAGAACTGCTATAAACAAAGGTCTAAGATAGCTCATCCTGGTAACTGCATGTATTTATGGTCTTTATCTGCTTTGTTCTCCCTAATTTAAAAAAAAAAAAAAAAGGGAAAAAAAAAAGTATTGGTAAAAGAAATAGGAAAACTGATAAATGGAATAGGAATGATCCAAGTTTTGAATTACCTTCCATATGTATGACCAATTAGATTTTTACTCTCCTCATTGCAACCTTATTGGTTTTTAAAATGTTACACTGTTATATGGGAATTAATTACTTGTCCTCTAGTTTATGTGGTGCCATTTTTTTGTATATAACTCAGTGAATTGGAAGAACAGGAACTACTAAACATATGGATTGTGTCTTGATTAGGATGCCAAATCACTACAACAGTTTAGAGACCTGGGATAACAACGGTCAAGTCTGTCAATTTCTACCCTACAGATTACCCGAACATGGATGAAATTAGAAGTTTAAGGTCAGAAAGACTACTTTGTTTTACAAGAGCATCTTATAGTAGAAAGCATTTCTTTATTGTTGGAGGTTGGGAATTTTTCCATCCTGTGGCTAGAGATACCTTAACGAGCCTTAACGACTGGGTACTTAAGAGATAACGACTGGGTACCTAAGGGACAAAGACGCACTCAAGAGACTAAAAACATAGCCAGGTGTGGCAAGAGAAGAAAAAGGTGGCTGGCCGCGGGCAGAGATACACTTGTCCCCAGGACTTGTTGGAGGAGACAGCTGCTGTTTCTTCTTTCCCTTCACTGCTGCCGCGGGAGCTCAGCACTGCTGGGTTTTTTTCTTCCTTGCTGGAGTCTCTGCTACTCGTTTGTTCGCCCACTCGAGTGGACAAGCTCTGCCGCCCGGTTTGCTGCCCTGAGATTCCCTGCTGCAGCTCCGCTCGCCGTGCAGCCGCCTCGCCCTCAGCTCCGTCCGCCATCACCGAGGAGCTGAGCTCGCGCCACAGCGCCCCCTGCCGGCCGTGACCATAACTGCACCAAAGGGGAGGGGCGGTGTCTGGCAGCTCAGAGAAAGCTGCCACCGGGTTTCTGGTTTGTTTGTTTGTTATTGCTACTGTTATTGTTGCTTGTTTTCCTCGTTATAGATACGAGTAAAGAACTGTTATTCCTTTTCCCATATCTCTGCCTGAGAGCCTTTGATTTCGACCCTATAACAATTTGGAGGGAGGGGGGTCATATCCTCTAAGGCAGGTTTCCACCTTCCTTAGCAGACGCCTGTCTTCCAAACCAAGACACTTATTCAGTGTCTTAAATCTGCCTTTTTGCATCTAAGATATTTTTAATTTAGAAATTGGCAGGTTAGGACATCATCAGTTTTGTTGCTGACCTACCCATGTCTCCTCTTTACAAGCTTTTCAAATGTTAATCTAGCTACTATGTCCATTTTTACCATACAGTACTCTCGAAATAGCATATCACTGTCTTTCATTTCATATCCCATCAAGATGCTTAGCCAGTGACTGAACTGAACCAAATGTGAAATTGTCACTTGTAAAGTCTTCTCTAAGTTGACATAACTGTACTGGTCAAATCTGTGACAGTACATCTCCCCCCAGATTCATTGACATCCTTGTCATCTTCACACCAGCACCTCATCTCTGCTCCTGACGGTTCATCAGTGAATTAAATAGTAATCTAAGCAACGTTTACTAATGAAATAAATAATGTTTAATGGTAATGGGTTTGTGGATTCCTGCTTGATAATCCTTCCCACATTTTAGCTATTTAAACCATCTTTTCCATTATGACTAGCCCCCTGTATTTATGTTCTGTTATTTCTCCAACATTCAGTAGAATATGTTTAGAAGGCAGAGTGCTAATACTCATCTTATAACTGCACGCATTTTTAGACTGGCCCACTACAGTTGCCCTTTCCCCAAAACAGGGAATATACATTTTTGGCATGTTACAGAATAGTGCTGTCCAGCTCTCTCAGTCTGAGGCTGAAAAGCAGCTGCAGGATGGAAAGACAATGCACCCGCAGGGAAAAGGGCCATGGCCAGATGACAGGCAACTAGGAAACAATTGACTAGTTTAGGGCTATGTGATTTCAATATTTATTAAAGGCTTTTCTTAAACATTTTCATAATTTTAAAGGCCATCTTTTGGAGCCCCAGAAGATACAGCCATTTTTGTCAGACGGCACAGACAAAAATGTACACATATGTGAATTGTAGTCTATAAAGTAGTGAAAAAGGGCATGTGCTCTCGAATTTAGCTTTTCAACAGGACTAATCTCTCCAATTCTACTTTTTTTTTTTTTTTAAACAGTTGTCAAAATTAAGCATTACTGGACTATCACAGCTTTCAGAATCTTGTATTTGCCTTTCAATTTCTGAGAAAATGGATAAGACTTCTAAGGAACATGATGGTATTTTCAAGCTTTTTTAAAAATCAGACTTTACCCTAATTTATTCAACTATAAAAGAGGACAGAAAAAAATAACTTCTCTCATAATTTTTCTTTAAAACAGTTAGCTTAGCATACACTAGATTTAAGGCTAGTATGATCTTTATTACTTTTTAAATGGAACTTCTCAGAGTTATTTGTCTTTGAAACAAATCAAGAAGAAGACCATATGTACCACTGCAGACTATCTCAAAATACAGCTTCATAAGCCCTTATTTCAGTTGAGAGGGGATAAAGAGAACCATTTATTTTCATAATGGCTCTATTAGGGCAGACCATGCCTCTGCCTAGAAATGCCCTGTTAGCAAAGCTGTCATCCAACAGTGATCTCTGGGAAGGTGAATGAATATAGCACAGACTGTTCCTGCATTCATTTTAGAATAGTCAATAACTTCCCCCATGTCTCCTCTATTTCACAAAGAATCATAATTTCTTAAGGTTTATTTTTTGTTTAGTAATAATGCCCTCTCATGGACCACAATTCGATCCACAGTGAAAACTTGCCTAAGCAGAGAATTATACACTAGAGAAATATTTACAAGATCTATTGTAATTTCTGCTGCAAGCGGTCTACAGAGTCATTTTTCAGACAACTGTGTGAATTTGATATACGGAATTTCTTCTCCCACTGCCCCAGGACATATTCCTGTGGTATATGACTGTTCAAGACACTAATGGTATAAGATCAAGGAGATCCAGTTTCAGAAGCAAATTCTTTGTAGGACACTTGGGAACAGGAAATGATAAGAATAATAAACTGGACACCTACTATGAAAAGGTATTACTTGGGAATGCTTAAAGCTTAAGGAGTTTCCGGAGAGGATAATCTTTAAATAAGAAACCAAGCCTCATTGAAGTCAGTGTGTTCTTTGAGCTAGAAATCACATTCTGCATGTCCTGATTCACTAACAGAAAATAAATTTAGGATGGACCTTTAATTTTTAAGATTAAAAAAAAAAAAAAAGAAAAGAAAGAACACTTTGGAATAATATTGCAGAAATTTTGGATTATTGCACTAGCTTAAATATGATTCTCAGTTCCCTTCAGAATAATTTTTCATGTGTGTTTCAAATACAACTGTGTATACAGATTTTATTTCACAAGACAGGAAGGAGAAAAAAATGGATTTCAATTGGAAATCATCCTAGATGGAGTATATGGAAATTTTGTTTTCAAGGAACATGAGAAATACTGCCATTGTATTTTGAAATAAAAAAGAAAAATGTGAATCAAAACCAATCATAATGATTAATTTGACATTGATCAGGGTGAATGCAGGAGAATATGATATGGTAAATTATGATGAGACACAGATCATTTACTTTAAAGTGTCAATAGAAAAGTTTGAAGAAAAAAGTGAGACATCGCTGGGATTTATGATGAGATATAAATGTTGGTTTACAGTGTAAAGTCAAGAAGCTAGTGATTTTGAAGCTGTGATGTGAAATACCCTTTTTAAATGATGATATCAGTAAAAGTTCATAAAGTTTATTAGGTGTTACCTTGGAAATTAAACTTTTATATCTCACTAATGGACAAATATCTATACTGTGATACAGTTCAGAAGTCTTGTGGTTTTTTGGTATCTTTGCAGGCATAACTCCACATTTGGCAATTGTTTAGGTAAGAAACTGAAGAAAAATTTTAGGTTTTAAGATAAATACATTAACTGTTCAATTAAGGTGCTAAGAATTGAAGCAAACTACAAAAATGTCCCAAAGAACAGTGAATTTTAAATTAACTGCTTAATCTTAGGCCTATGATCTGGCTCAAAGACTTGTTAAAAAAAAAAAAAAAAAGAGCTTGAAGGAGTTGAAGCAGCACTAGGGACAAGACTGATAAATATACTATTTCTAAGTCTCTAGTGGCATTGTACTATTATGATTTGGGTGCTCTGATCTTGAAGCCTGAACTGATGTAGAAGGAATTTAAAGTGATGGCTCTGAAGGGCATTAAGTCAAACTCAACTTCAGTATTCATGGACTTTTTTGCTATGGCATTAAGATATTATTCCTCAATTCATCCTTCATGTCTAGAAAATGAATGCTTACCACATTCACCACCCCCTACTACCTCAAAAAGCTGACAATAAAGATTCCAGATCAGATGTCAATTCAGATTCTAGTTCTTTGTATAATAAATAATTATAGCTGTTAAGGGTTATAAAAATCTCTGGTTTGGAGCTCTGTAAATTCCAGAAACAAACAAACAAACAAAAAATCCATAAGCACTAACAACCTCTGAATTTCCAGAAGATTGCCTATTTTTGAATACAATCAGTATTTTGTCTCTTTAGATATGCTAGTATGATTTATTGGACAACACCATTTATTACACTTAAGTCAGTGGTAGGAGTAAAACTCTCTTCCTCCCTTTTTCTTCTTTGTGGCACATTTTCTTGGGTAAAACATCCATCTACTTATTCCTGTTACTAACACACTTGGTACAAAATACAAAAGAGGAATAAATGCATGGATGTAATTACGAGCTCCTGATTAAGCACTGACAAGAGTAATCCTGGCATGTACTTGGGTTTGTCACTTTCAGGTGACATTAGGTAAAAAACTTCAAATCGCTCTTTTAGGGATGAAAGGAAACAAAGCCTTTTTTGTGCATCTGGCCTGAAGACAGACACTTCAGCCGACACTGTGGCAGACTGTGAGTAAGTGGGGATAAGATATTCTTCCACCAGACAAAGTGACACTAATATTGTGCCTTGCCATGAGTTATCATGGCCACGAGCCATTAGTTCCAATTAAAATAATGATTTTCTCTTTCAGGATGCAATGCCAGACTTTGTATCAGGTCAGTGATTAATGCGTATTCCTTTTGTGCCTTTAATGGTGAAATATAAACAGGGTAGGGTGACCATCCATCTTCTTTACAGCTGACAGTTTTAAGTAGGACAAGCACACACTGGATGCAGACGTTCACCTAGGTATAGTGACTGCTTAGTGAACACAATCATTTGTCTCAAATCCAAACTGGGGCTTAAAGCCAGAAGTTCCAAGAGGTGCCAGTTCCTGGTGTTGATTATCTACAAAGTATTGTCTCTCTTGTTTTTTTTTTTTTTTTTT